>JAFJYI010000511.1:0-109570 GCA_019022655.1 Acacia acuminata
AAATAGCGACCAAGTCCTAAAGAAAAAACAAATATAAAAAAAAGTCGACACAAAAATGGCGTATTAAAAGCAGGTCCGCAGGATTTTTTGATATTATTTGTATTAATGACGAGAAGTGATATATTGAAACAAAATTTTAAAACATGATCATTTTAATAGAAAAATTTGTATTTACAACAGGAAGGCTATATTACACAACAAAATTTAAAGTTCAAATTTAGGTCCCTAAGCGTTCGTAGGAGGAAATTCTATTAAAAAAATATATTCACAACATGAAGTACTATATTCATAACAAAATTTAAACCTCGACCATTTACAACAGAGAAAAAAGCTATATTCACAACAAAATTTAGACACCTAGATTTTGATTTTTCACTACAAAAAAAAAGTCCTCCTTTATATGTGATTTTAGGTTGAGACTTTTTATATATATATATATATTTTTAGACCTGGCTGTCATTTTCCCATCTTTAAAAAATGCATTTATTTCTACATTCAATAGGTGGTTTAGGAAAATAAGATTGATTTTTCTTATGAGAACATTTTCTACTACTAGAGGTCTAGAACTAAAATAAACTTAAATAGTTAGTTCTAGACTTCTAGTAGTAGAAAATTTCATAACTTAAAAAAACTTAATCAAATTTAATTTCATAAAAAGAGACAAAATTATCATTGAAAATATTGCCAAAATCGATTTCAAATAAAGAACTATAATAAAAGAAAGAACAATTAAATACATCGAAAAGCAATAAAAAAAAAGGGGCAATGGACCTCAAAAATTGAGCTCACCGGATCGTCTCGAAAAGCTCCGCTAGGCTTTTCCTAGCAAATCGAAGAGGGCTTCATCACCCGGTTTGTGGCGGGGAGGAAATGAGTGGCCCCTTGCTCGTGTCTTGCGAGGAGGGGCAAGTGAGGAACCGATGGAGGAGGATTGAGAGGTTTTTGAGTCGAAGAAAGTGAAAGGTTAGTGTTGCAACTGAGGAGTTCAATCGGAAATGAGTCGATTAAGAGTCGCGAGGAGAAAATGGATGCACTTGACGAGAATGAGATTCCTTTTAAGTCGTATAGGGAATCCTTGTTGCACAATGTTAAATCGAAGTCTTGTTGGTGGGAATGGGTCAAGGACGATGAGGATGAAGAATTGGAGGACTATGGTGTGAAGACGATTTTGCTAGGTCCTAAATCCTAGTGATGGTATTTGTGTGGATCTGTCCAAATCCGGCGAGGCCGAGCTTAGAATTTGAAGAGAAGGAGATGGAGCGACCAAGCTAAAGCGCTTCGGGAGGATGTTGGTGGTGAAGCTAATGGGACACCAACTCTTCTTATGGCTTCATGGTGAAGAAGCTATGGCAACTCTGGGGAGAGGAAGGGTAATATTGAAGTGTTTGATTTGGAGAATGAGGTCTTTAGTTAATTTCCAGAATAATGAGGATTACATGGAAGCACCTTGATTGGGCTCCGTGGGTGGTTGCCGACGCATGCTTGAGTGTGGCAAGGTAGAGACAGGAGTTCAATCCTAAGAATGAAAGGATTGACTCGGTGCCAAACGTGGGTGAGGCCGCGGACTTGCACCCTCCCCGTTTGACAAGAAATTCTAGTTAAACCAGGAATTCTATTGGAAAGCAATACGGTTAGACGTCCACAATGCCGCGTAGGCCGGGGAAAATTCACTTGTATGCGTGTCGAATTAGACTAACTAAGCCGTTGATTCCCGTGAGTTCATGGTAGATGGCCAAATACTCAAGGTTGAGTATGAAAGTATGGGACTATTGTGCCATAAATGTGGAAGGTTTGGGCATCTTATGGGGAATTGTGAGGCTTTTCACAAGGTGGGATGAGAGTGGGAAGGATGTTGAAGTTTCGGGGAAAATAAGGTCGAGATAGGCCGAGAAGGAGGATGAAGGTGGTCTATGGAAAACTCGTCCCGCAGGTGAGGAGACGGGAGGAAACATGTACCGGTATGCATGATCACCATGGGGGCTTAAGATTTAACATGTTGAATGAGGAAATGGTCAATGAGACCAATGTGCGAGGGCGGAGAAGGCGCAGGGGGAGGTTCGATCCATGAAAATCCTACGAAGGTCAGCAAAAGATGGTGCGTTGTGCCAACAAAATTTAATAGAAAGGAATGGCGAGTAAAAGTGCGAAGAATGTGGAAAAACTCGGGTGTGTATAGTGTGGAGAGAGATGTGCTTGTGGGAAGGAATGATCGTGGGCAAGAACCAGCAAAGGTGCAGCTCCGAGCAAACAGGAAACGTTTGCAAAAGTAATTATGTCAAGGATTCATTAGTGAAGTGGCGGGGGAGTGTGGGCGAGAGGAATTCGAGCACAAAGGAGTGGTTGGGCGTCCAACCAAGGGGTAAAAAACTTACACCTTGGTGAGACCATGGAAAGAACGATGAGGTTGAGGACATGGTTACGGGTGGCACCAAAGTAAGCGCAGGTGGAGCCCGGATGGTAAGGCATGAGGATGAGCATGGGGAGGGCTGTGTCCCCGTCCCGGGCCGTAGTGCTGATGGTGAATTTTCCTCTTTACTAATATTTTTATCATGATTAAAATATTGGGTTTGAATTGCCTGAAGCCGCCATAAGGGGTGGCGTCTCGTTTTTAAGGATATGAAATACGTATACAAGTTGGACGTTTTGGTAATTTTGAGCCAAGGATTAGTGGTGTATAGGCCAACAAGGTAATCAGAGTCAGATGTAGAAAGTCACGAATGGAGGCCGAGGGATTTTCAAGTGGCATTTGGATCTTGTGGGAACATGATGACCTAAAGGTTGATGTAACGGTTAAGGAGGATCAGTTTGTTCACAACAAATTGAGTTTGGGTACGAGGTGATGTTTTTTATGGCACATTTACGCTAGTCTTTGCTAAGCAACGACGTGCGCGGGACTTTGGGATGCTCTTCATGAATTGCGAGAAAATTTTAGAGCCGTGGCTTATATCCGGAGACTTCAACGAAATTAAATCACTTAGAGTGGAGCAAAAAGGGTGGAAGAGTGAATTAATTGCGGTGTCGTAGGTTCAACGATTGGATCCAAAGGTGTGGTCTTCATGATGTGGATGCGAAGGGCTTTTTTCACATGGAAGAGGCCAAAGTGGGAGAAATTTGAATGGGGTGTATAAGAGGTTGGACAGTGCTTATGCAACATTGAATAGGTTGAGAAATTTGAAAATGCGGAGGTTCGCGTTATACCGCGACTTTGCTCGATCATCATCCTATTCTTATAGATGCGAATGTCGAAAGGTAGGGATGTAGCGTGAGAAATTTCAGATATGAAGCTATGTGGCAAATGCATGAGCAATTTGGAGAGGTAATGAGGGACAACTGGAGGGGAGAAGACGATGCTAATGTTAAATTGGCAACTTTAAAACAAAACTTGCACGATGGAACAAGGAGTTTTTGGAAGAGTTGAGGATCGAAAAGGCGCTTTGAATAGGTTAAATGGAATACAATACGGTCTCGATCATTACCAACTAATACAAAACCATAATTAATTAACTCTCTTATCCCTTAATATCGCTTTATAATTTGTTTTTCAAATTATCCATGTTTATTGTATAACCTGTTAAGGATTATTTCTCGTTCAAAACTTTAAAGAGATAATTTTTTTAAAAAATTTAACAATCATTTTATAAGAGATTAAATGAACTAGTTAATTTCACTAATTTTTATAATACATACAAATTTAGTTATTCTCTAAACTCACATCTTCTTTGTACTTTATGTTAATTAGTTAACTCTCTTATCCCTTAATATCACTTTATAATTTGTTTTTTCAAATTATCCATGTTTATTGTATAACTTGTTAAGGATAATTTTTAAATCAAAAATTTAAAGAGATAATTTTTTTAAAAAAATTTAACAATCATTTTTATAAGATATTAAATGAACTAGTTAATTTCACTAATTTTTCTAATACATAAAAATTGCATTATTCCTTAAAGTCACACCTAATTAACCACTAATACAACATCATAATTTTTTAACACATAATTTTTTGACTATACAAAATAGACTATAAAAAAACAATGTAACATTAATATTCTCACTAATAGTCACAAATCAAAATTGAAGAACCAATAATGAATAATTTAATCAAAGATTAAAGAAATAACACAAAATATTATCATAGATCAACTTTGATATCAAATAAAAATATGTTATGTAAAATTTTCACTAAGAAGAACCAATAATGCAATACTAAGCTACAAAATAATACTTTTGTCATCATTTTATCATAAATAGAAATAATACTTAAGAAAATAACTGAAAACAAATCAAATCTTTCCACATCGTGGTGCAACAAAAAAAGAGAAGAGAGGTAGGTTACTTGGAATAGAAGTCAGCGATCTTTGATAAGGGAAGAGGAGGAGGAGATGGCGGAGCGGAAGGGAGATGATGCCAAAAACTCACCGGACGGATAAGGGGAGGCCTAGCCGAAAAACTCACCGGACGGAGCGAGAGGGAGGCAGCCGGAAAGTCATTGTAGCCGGAGCACACGGAGGCTTACCGGAGGCGAAAGATGAAGATGGGAGAACGAGAGAGAAGGAAGAGGGGAACAGGATGAAGAAAATGAGGGAGAAGAGAAAGGAAAGTGAAAAAGATGACCTAGGGAGGGGTTTTTAAATGATTTTGCAACGGATCTACGATTCGTCACAAAACAAAATTTTTAGCGACGAATCTCGGGATCCATTTGCAAAATAGCGGACCAAATAGTTAGTGACGGACCGATTTGGTGGACCTAACGATCTGCCATTTTGCGATGGATCACGAGATCCGTCGCTAAAAAGGTGGAAAGGGCGGACCGTTGGGTCCCCGATTAACAGCGATACGCCATTTGCGACGGATGCGAGATCTGTCGCTAAAGCCGAAAAGGGCGAATCGTTGGTGAAAGATCGGGCTATCACCTAAGAGGGGGGTGAATTGGGTGTCTAATTAAAAACTTGGAACTTTGAAATTCTTTTCACAAGTTGCTAAATCAGTTTTGTATGACAATAATAATTTATAAAGCAATAGTCAATCATTCAAACATATATCTTTGGAAAGATAAGAGTTTAGGGAAGAGAATATGCAATGTTGAGACTTATCTTGGTTGACCAATCCTTGACATCGTCACGGTCCCAAGCTCCACTTGAGATTTTCAATCCACTATCCTCTTGTTTAATCCGGGGCACAAGAGAAGCCTTTACAATCCCCAAGTTCACCCAAGCACTTGTGAAGCCAAATCTCTCACCGAGATACTCCCCCTTACACTGATGCAAGGTTACAATGTTTCACTCTCAAGATTACCCAATCTTGAGTAACTCTCAAATAAACAGATAGAATGTTTCTAATGAATCTTCTCTCTCGGAAGTGAATAAGATAAACACTGAAGTGCATTACAAATAATTTCACTCTACATGCTAAGCTATGTAAACATTGAAAACGAGTGTGTATGTTATGAAAAACGAGTATCGGCATGTTGAAGATGTAATCTTGTATCTCTTTTCTTTGCTTGAATCTGTCCTCTTTTATAGGTAGAGATCAAAATATGACCGTTGAGAGAAGATTCAATGACCGTTGGATAAAGAAATATAGCCGTTAGCCTCGAGATGGAACTAGCCGTTAGAACTTCGTTTTACGAACCGGTATGACATCGGCATTTACTTTACTCTTGATCTTCGGTTTAACAACCTTTGATCATCGAAACATGTACACAAATGATATAAATAATGTTAAGAAGTGTTATAAATCATTTGGGTAATCATCCGGAAGTTTATGAGAAGAATCGAGTTTTTGAAATGGTGATTTTCGAATGCGAGATGAAAACTTCGAGTTTGGTCTCACAAACTCGAGTTTGGAAGATACTCGAAGTTTCTGCTCTACGTCGATGGAAACTCGAGTTTTCAACTAATAAACTTGAGTTTTGTTTTCTCCCAAAACCAAAGTTTACTCGCCTTGGATAAACTCGAGTTTTGATTTACAAACTCAAGTTTGCAAGTTGTTTTCTGTCAACTTTCGAGGGCCATATCTCCCTGGTCTGAACTCCGTTTTGGTCCGTTCAACTCTTGATGGAAAGCTATTTGAGTCTATTTTCATATGCCACTGATTTCAGCTCAATCGGATTTGTAGTTTGTGAGTTACACTCAAAATACCGAAGGTGGGTCTGGACTGTGACGTTGATTCTTATGGCAACTTGTAAAAATCATATCTCCTTGATCTTGACACCTTTGGACTTGATTTATATATCAAAATGACGCTTTGGATGTCTAGTTTCAAATTCCACTGATTTCACGTCAATCCGATTCCTAGTTTGAGAGATATCATCGAATTACCGGACCTCGCCCGTGCTGAAACGTGAAACAGAGTTGCTGAAGAGCTGATTACGCTGCAAACTCGAGTTTACACTTGCATACTCGAGTTTAGCTCTTCCATACTCGAGTTTAGCACTTGCATACTCGAGTTTTGAGTCCCAAACTCGAGTTTTGTGTTCCAAACTCGAGTTTTGAGTCCCAAACTCGAGTTTTGTGTCCCAAACTCGAGTTTTCACTTGTCCGAGACGCCGAGGAGGAGTCTTTGAAGACACTACAAACTCGAGTTTTGAGTTGTATACTCAAGTTTTGAGTCTCAAACTCGAGTTTTGTGTGCAAACTCGAGTTTTCTCATCTTGAAGTTGATTTTTGCTGACTTTAACTTCAAATTGACCCATTCCAACTTCCATATGACCTTGGAGACTTCTAGCATCAATCTTAGAACTTGAATAACGATATCTTCACTTCATTCAACAAGTTCTTCTTTCTTTCTTCTTCTCTTGATCATTCTCCATAATTCTAACTCTTTCTTTCTTCTCTTCTCTTGATCATTCTTTATCATTCATCTTGGATTAATCTACATTAAATACTTATCAGTAGTTAGTCAATGTAGGAGATAATTATATTACTGTAAGTTCTTTTGATAACACTCAATCTTTTTTCTTTTAACAATGGCATCTATATAGGACATCATCAAAACTAATCATAGCCAACATAGTTCTCTGATCTAGAACTCACTCCCTTATTCTTGACCAAGTTCCAATCAATACACCCAACCACTATAAGTCCTAGACTTGTGGTTATCTAAATCAATAAATGATTCTAAATCAATAAATGATTTCTGAGATAGAACTCTCTCATGAAGCGAGATAAAATGAACAACTGAAGTACAAGTATCGATTGATACAATACAAGTGAAAGCTGAACACAATAAATGACACTTAGTAAATTTTCGCTCTCAGTAGGTGTATCAGCTTGAGAAGAAGTTAATGCACTCTATTTATAGGTAGAGAACATTAAATGACCGTTGTATGATGAATCCAACCGTTGTAGGTGATTAGCATTAAGTCTGGTCATCTTCTCTCTCTAAACTCCAGCTAATCCAGATGCTGATATGGTCTGATGTGGAACTTTGAGGATTTGCCCGTTGGAGAAGAGTTTTCTTGATGAAGAAAGTGTTTTTGAACGTTGAGAATTCGTGCTCGAGATGGATTAACCAAAAGGATGTTGATTTCTTGAAGTGCAATAAATGCTCGACCACTTTTTGCTTTTTCCCTTGATCTTCATTAATTTTCATCTCGTGCTAACCGAAATCCACTAAATAAACTTGTTAAACATATCTGGGATCATAAGTGAATGATTCATGAAAGCAATTGAAACAAACAAGAATGATTTACAAATTCGTATAATCCAAAAATTGGTTTCCACCGTTGTAAACTGCAGTATGTTTATGTAAACTCGAGTATGGCACTGTTCACAAGTGTCCAAACCTGCGATATCCAATTGGATACTCGAGTTTCCACTTTTCAGAGGCAAGCCATCGTGTCTTGTATTTGAAAGACAAGACCTATACTCGAGTTTGCCTATGCAAACTGCAGTATTGGTTTAACTTGAAAAATCCATTTGCTCTCGGAAGTCCAATACTCGAGTTTGGCAACGCAACCGCGTATTGACTATTCAATACTCGAGTTTGCCAATGCAAACTGCGTATTGATTTAACTTGAAAAATCCTTTGCTCTTTGGAAGTTCAATACTCGAGTTTGGTTTTGGAAACTGCAGTTTTGACTTCGTTTGAAAAACTTGGTTTGCTTCGGAAGTCCAATACTCGAGTTTGCAAATGCAAAAGTCCATGCGGTATTGGTGTGTCAAACTCGAGTTTGCAAATGCAAAGTCTAATACTGCAAGTATTGACTAAGTTGGAAAAATCCTTTAATTCACAAGAAGTTCGATACTCAAGTTTACCCATGCAAGCTGCAGTATTGACTATTCAATACTCGAGTTTGCCTATGCAACCGGTATCAACTTTGGCTGAAAACTTGGTTGCTTTCGTATGGCCTTTACTCGAGTTTGCCAAGCAAACTGCAGTATTGGCTGTCCAATACTCGAGTTTGCAAATGCAAACTGCAGTATTGGCTGTCCAATACTCGAGTTTGCAAATGCAAACTGCAGTTTGCAACTATCAGAATGTTTTTAAAACAACTTTGCAAACTTCAAACCATGTTTTACATTTGTTGTTAATCATCAAAACATATTGAGAACTAACATTCTCCCCTTTTTTTGATGATGACAACACTTGTAAATTATTTTGCAAAGAATTTGAAAGATGTAATTTGTTTTGAAATGAGGTTTTCAAAGTTCAAGGTTGAGTTATCGAGAAAACCATCTAATTTTGCATTTCAACATTGGAAGTTCGAGAGAATGGCGGCGAAGTGGAATTCAAAAGTGTAAACAAGCTGAACTATATTCAATTAAGCAATCAATGAACAATATCGGGAAAGATAGATATTCGATAACTACTAATATCATTCGATAATCAACAAGTTCGAAATAGCAAAGAAAGATGACAAGATTAGAACAACAAACTACCTAAGAACAACAAACTACCTAGAACCAATAGACCCTATACATCTACATCTTTCTCTCTTTCTCCCCCTTTGTCTTCATCAACATACTCGGGATCAAGGATAACAAAAGGAGGGGACCAGAGGACCATGGCAGTGGATGGATCAAAGGTAGGGTCATGATGAGGAGAAGGTGTGGGGAATTTCTCAGTAGACGGGGTAGATGGAGATGAAGGGCGGTCGGTAGGATCTCGTGGAAGGGGTAATAGGAGACGATGGAATCACGGGGTAGGAGTGGAAGTGGAGGTCGGGGAAGTGGTGTGAGGTGGACGGGAAATGAGAAGGGAGGTGAGGAAGGTGGGGAAATGTGTCTCTCGGTGGCTGGGTCTCAGGTATAAGAGAGGATGAGGATGGACCAGTCGTGAACCCAAACGTGGAGGACGAAGAAGCACCAAGACCAAAATGGTCAATCAGACGATCAATCTTATTCCGGGCTTCTGAAGCAAGCTCATATGTCATGGATAACCGGGAGTCTAGATCAATCCCCGATCAAAAATCTCGCTCCGCACGGTCGGTGGCATCCTTCGGCTTCTCCAAGTCGGTCTTTACATCCATGAGACCCATCTTGAACTCGGCTCGCAAAGATGTCCAACTCGGCTTTCATAATCGTCATGAGATGAGAGGGCAGCATCGATCATCTCTCTCAACCGTTCTTCGAGGTCCAATGATGGAGGAGGATGCGGCGAGCCTCGTGTGCATATGACCGTGATGCACGGGCTTGTGACCTCGGAGGAGCCCTTGCTGGCCGATCCTTAGGCTCGAATGAGATCTTCATAAAGTTCAACTGAGTCTTGCCGAAGGATGGAATGAACTTCATCTGCTCAGGTGGTCCCACATACCATATTTTGTAATAGAACATAATGAGGGACACCAGTGAGGCAAAGGGCATATATGATCCCTTTCGGGATGTAAACTTGAATGCGCGATTTCTTTGAAGAGCCATTGCCCAATGTTGAGAGGATTCTTGGATGAAGGCCGTGAAGAATCGATAATCCTTCCGAGCAAAGTGAGTATAGCTCCTCCTTTCTCGCACAAAATTCCGAGTGTAGATGTACCAAATCACTCGGTGCAGTGGTGGCATGTCTGAGGGCTTGATAGACAGATGAGCAAGCTGATCATCCGGCACGTCCTGAGTACGCATTAAGGTCCTATACACCTCAGCATTGGTGTATTGTGGTGTGGACGCCGGTGGAGGATGAGCAACCTTTAGGATCTTGTTGATAATAGCGGCAGACAAAGTGAATTGGACCCCCCTGACACATGTGGTGATCCTCTCCTCAGCCGTATAGCCTTCTCGAGTCCAATAGGTGGTTGGTCGACATATTGAAATAGAACATCTTGACCAACTCCGGGTAGTAAGCGGCTTCGATGGAGATGAATGTCGATAGGGCCCAAACCAAGGTGAGAGATCCACATTGCATTCGCGATACATTTGCTCCAAGTCAACCGAAACAACCGCACGAAGCCACGAGATGAATACGGGTCCTTGAACTTGGCATTGAGACCGGGAGGAAGAGGAACCGGGGTGACTTTGAATCCGGAGGCGGAGTCTTGTGAAGCTTAATCTCCTCTACTTTGCATTGTCGATGAATGGGGAGACTCCTTCGTGCTCATCTTCTTCGGTCTCATAATCCGACGAAGAGCCGTAACCTCGACGGTGGAGCGAGAGCCGAAGCGGGGTGGCATTCTTGGACCTTGTCTTTACGTGAACAACGGTTCTTTTCCCTTTTGCTTTGCTCGACTCGGCCCGTCCTCTTCCTTTTTGTGGCTGATGAGGGTTCTGGATCCTTTGACGTCGAATCCCCTCTCTTAGGGTTCGAGGATGGATTATCTTCAATCACAACACCCACTCCGGGGATTCTTGTATCAATGCCTCTTTGCAACTTCTGTGGAATCGATTTGCTCCTTGGAGCTCGTGGAGGAATCGGTCGAGAGGATTGAGAGACTTCCTTAGACATTTGAGCGCTTAGGGTTTCGGAATGAATGAAGATAGGAAGAAATAGATGAAGTTTGGTGAAGATTTGAAGGGGTTGATGAGGGATTGTGACGGTTTCAGAAGGAGGAGAGGAGAGAAAGTCGTAACTCTAGGGTTTTTGGAGTAAGGACGCGAGTTTTGAAGAACACGACTATTCACATATATATAGACAGACCTCCTTACTCGAGTTTAGCTATTTCTTACTCGAGTCTAGCAAACCGTCACTAACAAACTCGAGTACGAGATGGAAGTTTAGCAAACGTCACTAACAAACTCGAGTACGGATGGAAGTTTAGCAACTGTCACTAATAAACTCGAGTACAATGGAAGTATGCCACATCGTTGATTTAAAATAGTGTAATGTTTGGAATTCACGATGACCATACTCGTAAGTTTAGCTTCTCCTTACTCGAGTTTAGCAAACTTTCATTTACGTATCTGCGGTAAAGGTGAAAGTATACTAACCTGGACTTCAAAAATGTAGCGTGAATTTTTGAACCCACGATGAACATACTCGAGTTTAGCTTTTCCTTACTCGAGTTTAGCATACTTGCACTTACAAACTGCAGTTTGTCTGGTCCTAAACTGCAGTTTTGTTCCCCATACTCGAGTCAAGCGACTGCTGAATTTTAGGTTTGGCTTACATGCGGTCCTAAACTGCAGTTTTGTTCACCATACTCGAGTTTACAAAATTGCAGAATGTCGGCGTGTGGCCATGCGGTCCTAAACTCGAGTAAGCCATCCCATCTGCAGTTTGTCACTTCGAAACATCATAGTACCCCTGCAAAAGCATCACTAAACACTCCGATGCTCAAGTTAGTAAAGATTAATCATCAAAATCATAACTAACATTAAATTGGATGAGAAATTCTTACAATTCATTGGGATTTACCATTCCCAATTCTCTCCTTATGAAGTTGAAAGGTTCCTTTGCTAGAGGCTTTGTGAAGATGTCGGCAAGTTGGAGATGAGTTGGGATGAACATCACTTTGACATCTCTTTTCGGACATGATCCCGAATGAAGTGATGCCTCACATCAATATGCTTGGTTCTTGTATGTTGCACCGGATTCTTGGCCAAGCTTATTGTGCTAGTGTTGTCACATAAAATTGGGATTTCCTTCAAGTGTACTCCCAAGTCGGCAAGTTGTTGCTTCAACCATAGCACTTGAGCACAACAACTTGAGGCAGCCACATATTCAGCTTCGGTAGAGGACACGCCACGAGATGTTTGCTTCTTCTTGAACCAAGAGACAAGTGAGTTGCCAAAGAATTCGCATTGGCCACTTGTGCTCTTTCTATCTGTCTTGTAGCCGGCATGATCCGAATCTGAGTATGCCACCAAGTGTTCCGGTTGACCTTTGGGAAACCATAGTCCAAGAGTCTTCGTGTCTGAGAGATATCTGAATATCCTCTTCACATGTTCAGCATGGGACTCTTTTGGAGCAGATTGGAACATTGCACACATCCCAACACCGAATTGGATGTCCGGTCGGCTCATTGTGAGATAGAGTAGTGATCCAATCATTCCTCTATACTTTGTGATGTTGAAATCTTTGCCCTTCTCATCAGCATCCAATGAAGCGGTTGAGCTCATGGGAGTGTCAAGCACCATTGCATTGATCCATTCCAAATTTCTTGCAAATCATTCGAGATATTTGGTTTGGGAGATAAATATCCCATCTTTTCTTTGCTTGATTTGCAATCCAAGAAAATAGTTGAGCTCTCCCATCATGGACATCTCAAACTCTCCCCGCATAGTCTTTGAAAACTCTTCACACAAAGCATCATTAGAAGCACCAAAAATAATATCATCCACATATATTTGAACCATTAGAATTTCATTAAGCTTATTACTCTTTATGAAGAGAGTTGTATCTGCTTTTCCTCTAACAAAACCTTGATCAAGAAGGAATTTGCTTAATCGTTCATACCAAGCTCTAGGAGCTTGTTTCAGGCCATATAGAGCCTTTTTGAGACGATACACATGATCTGGACAATGTTCATTTTCAAAACCGGGAGGTTGTTCTACATAAACTTCCTCTTGTATAAAACCATTCAGAAAAGCACTTTTAACATCCATTTGATATAATTTAAATCCTTTTACACATGCAAAGGCTAGAAGTACTCTTATGGCTTCCAATCTTGCTTTGGAGCATAAGTTTCTTCATAATCAATTCCTTCTTCTTGATTATAGCCTTTGGCAACCAATCTTGCCTTGTTGCGGACAATGATTGCGAGACTCATCACGTTTGTTCTTGAATACCCATTTGGTGCCAATGACCGGATGGTCTTTGGGCCTAGGTACCAAATCCCAAACTTGATTTCTATCAAATTGATGTAACTCCTCTTGCATTGCTATCACCCAATCATTATCCGAAAGGGCTTCATCAATCTTAGAGGGTTCTATATGAGATATAAATGCGAGAAAAGGTTACTTCATTCAAAGTACTATTTCTGTTCTTACTCCCCGATTAATATCACCTATAACTTGGTCTAAAGGATGATTTCTAATAAATTTCCAAGCTCTAGGTTGAGTCTGATCAGGATTTTCAATATTGTTTTGGGGATCAGCCTCAAAAACATTTTCAAGATTTTCAATAGAAGCAGGAGTAGTTTTCGAAAAGAATTGATTTTTGAAAACATTTTCTTCTTCATTGTCCAAGGCTTTATCGATTTGGATTCGAGAAAACAACATGTATTGACTCTTCAACAATACGAGTGCGAGTATTAAAGACTCTATAAGCTCTACTTCTATTTGAATAACCAATGAAGATACCTATATCGCTTTGGAATCGAATTTACCAAGATTCTCTTTACCATTATTGTGCACATAGCACTTGCATCCAAAGATATGTAGGTGGCTGAGATTTGGCTTCCTTTCCTTGTAGAGTTCATATGGGGTCTTGTTCAGCTTCTTCCTCAAATAGGCTCGGTTGGAGATGTAGCAAGCCGTATCTCATCGCATCAGCCCAAAACACTTGAGAAGTGTTGTTCTCATTTAACATTGCCCTTGCCATCTCGGTGAGGACTCTATTCTTCCTCTCAACCACACCGTTTTGTTGAGGAGTCCTTGGAGCGAGAAGTTGTGATCAATCCCCACATTGTCACGAATCGCCGAAGGCGTTGTTTTCAAATTCGCCACCATGATCGGTCCTTATACCGAAATTGCAAAGCCTTTCTCGCTGGACCTTTTTGGCAAAGGTAACAAACTGATCAAATGTTTCATCTTTAGATGACAAAAATATTGTCCAAGCAAATCTAGAGTAATCATCAACTATGACCAAAGTGTAGAGATTTCCACCAAGACTTTTTACTCTGTTGGTCCAACTAGATCCATATGAAGTAATTGAAGAGGTCTACTAGTTGAAATCTCATTTTTTGCTTTAAAAGAAGATTTGGTTTGTTTTCCTTTTTGACAAGCATCACATACTATATCATTTTTGAAATTCAATCTAGGAATACCAATGACCAAATCCTTTTTCAAGCAACTTGTCAAGTTGAAACATATTAACATGAGCTAATCGTTTATGCCATAGCCAACTCTCATTCAAGTTACTAACAAAACAATTTTCAGTAAACGAAGCATTGCTAGAGAGATTAAGGGTATAACAATTTCCATCTCTAGGTGCTCTAAATAAGGCTTTAGTTTTTAAATCATCAATGGAGATTAAGTCTTTTCTAACAATCAAGCATTCATTTGAATCAAAGATAACTAGGTTACCCTTGTCGGTGCTTTGGCTCACACTTAGGAGGTTGTGACACAATCCTTCTACTAGGTAGACATCTTTGATGAGAGGACCTTCATTGTTTCCTATCTCACCAATTCCAGCAATTTTTCCCGATTGGTCTCCTCCAAATGTGACTCTACCACCATCCTTTGATTTGATTGAAAGAAATTTAGATTCATCTCCAGTCATGTGTCTTGAGCACCCACTATCAATGTACCACTTGTTGGGTCTTGATGCTCTAAGACAAACCTGCAATTTTCAAGGGATCAAGCCTTAGGTACCCATCTTTTCTTGGGTCCTTTGGAGTTAGTTTTGACCTTAGGAACATAAGTTCCTTTCGGTACCCATTGATAATTTCCCACGGCTTAATTTTTCTTTCCTTTCTATGAAAGCAAGATGAAGTAGAATGACCCTTCTTATTATAGTAATTGCAATGTGCAAAGGGATTTGAAGAGTGAACTGATTTTGTAAAATAGTTCATGTATGTTTTCGACCACTCTTCTTCTTGCCTTTCTTCCTATCAAAATCCGTCCGTAACCAATGCCGATCTATCATTTATAAAACGTTGTTGTTTCAAAATGACATTGAGCATTTCACTTCCTCTAGTGAATTTCTCAAGTGCCTTGGTAAGATATGAATTCTTTTTCTTTAGATCAGGACAATCTTCACAAATAGTATTTTCGAAGAAGACAACTTTTCAACTTGAGATTCAAGAGTAAGATTTGTTTTTCAGTTTGAAATATTTTTCAGCAAGTTTTTCAAATTCAAATTTTTGATCATATATTCATCAAACAGATCATCATAAGGAGGTTTGCAATCATATACCTCTTCAAGTTTAGCACGTTGCTCTTCTTCTTCAAAGCAACTAGGCATATATTGGCTTTCTCTTCCTCATCCTCATCATCTTCATCGATGAGCTATCACCCCAGAATCGGAGACATAAGCTTTCTTCTTGTATTTCTTGAACTTCTTCTTTTCTTTATCTTTGTTGTTCGGTGAGGGCATTCGAGACTTGATGTGGCCGGAGCTTCGACATTCGTAGCAGATGATTGGCTTCTTTGCCTCATAAACTGGAGCTACCCTTGTGAAACTTCTTAAAGCCTTGGTCCTTCTTGTAGAACTTCTTGAATCTTCAGACCAGCATGCCAATTTCTTCATCTTCGTCTTCATTCTCATTTTCCCCATCTGAATCTTTAACTTCTCTTGCAACCTTGAGGGCAATTCCTTTGTTCTTGCCATGAACTTCATCAAGTCCCTTCTTGAACTTGAGTTTAGCTTCATATTCAGAGAGACTTCCGAATAGAGCAGCTATCGACGTCATTGACTCTCCTCGAGCCTCTTCAATTTGTGACCTTTGCTTCCCATTCCTTGTTAAGGATATTCAAGATCTTCCTTACTTGGACTGGTTGGTCATATTCTTTTCCCAAGGCAGCAAGTTGATTGATGAGATGGGTGAACCTCAGCTGGAACTCACCAATGGATTCACCATGCTTCATTCGTAGAAGGTCATACTCGGTCATAAGAGTATTGACTCTGTTTTGCTTTACTCATTTGTTCCTTCATGAGCTATCTCCGAGCATCCCACATATGTTTTGCGAGAAGATAGATTGCAAATACGAAAGTACTCTTGTTGGCTAAGAGCACTTTGAAGAAGTAGGACAGCCTTGATGTTGAGTGTGACACTTCTTCCGTCATTCTCATCATATTCTTCTTCAAGCTTAGGAACTCTAACTCCATCTTCAATGGTTGATGGCTCATAATTTCCTCTTTCAAATACTCTCCACAGCCCATACTCGTAGCATTCACAAAGACTTTGAACTTTGCTTTCCGAGAAGGAGTAATGCTCTCCATTGAAACCGGGTGGCTTTGTTGATAGAAGCTCCATCGGAGTAAGATACCTTCCATATTGATCCTTCTCGAGATGTTAAGCTCTTTTGAGAAGACCTTGCTCTGATACCAAATGTAAATGGAGCAATATACCCAAGAGGGGGGGTGAATTGGGTATTTTAGAAACTTTTCAAAACACACTCTGTTTTGAGCAAGTAAAGCAGATTATGATACAAGAGGAAGAGAAGAAAAGCTTGCACAAGAGATATTATCCTGGTTCAGTCTTATTCTTGACCTACATCCAAGTCCCAAGTCACACTTGGGATTTTCAATCCACTATGCTCACAAACCGATTACAACCTCGTACTCAAGAGTAGTTCTCTCTCTAGAACTCACTCCCCCTTACAAGTTGCAATCAATACACCCAACCACTAAGTCCCCGACTTGTGGTTATCTAAATCAATAAATGATTTACGAGATAGAACTCTCTCGCGAGAGCGAGATAAAATGAACACTGAAGTACAAGTATCGATTGATACAATACAAGTGAAAAGTTTGAACACAATAAATGACACTTAGTAAATTTTCGCTCTCGGTAGGTGTATCGGCTTGAGAAGAAGTTAATGCACTCTATTTATAGGTAGAGAACATTAAATGACCGTTGTATGATGAATCCAACCGTTGTAGGTGATTAGCATTAAGTCGGTCATCTTCTCTCTCTAAACTCAGCTAATCCGGATGCGATATGGTCGATGTGGAACTTTGATTTGCCCGTTGGAGAAGAGTTTTCTTGATGAAGAAAGTGTTTTTGAACGTTGAGAATTCGTGCTCAGATGGATTAACCAAAAGGATGTTGATTTCTTGAAGTGCAATAAATGCTCTGACCACTTTTTGCTTTTTCCCTTGATCTTCATTAATTTTCATTTGTGCTAACTGAAATCCACTAAATAAACTTGTTAAACATATCTGGGATCATAAGTGAATGATTCATGAAAGCAATTGAAACAAACAAGAATGATTTACAAATTCGTATAATCCAAAAATTGGTTTCCACGTTGTAAAGCTGCGGTATGTTTATGTAAACTCGAGTATGGCACTTGTTCACAAGTGTCCAAACCTGCAAAGATCCAATTGGATACTCGAGTTTCCAATTTTCGAAGGCAAGCCATCGTGTCTTGTATTTGAAAGACAAGACCTATACTCGAGTTTGCCTATGCAAAACTGCAATATTGGTTTAACTTGAAAAATCCATTTGCTCTCGGAAGTCCAATACTCGAGTTTGGCAACGCAAACCGCGATATTGACTATTCAATACTCGAGTTTGCCAATGCAAACTGCGGTATTGATTTAACTTGAAAAATCCTTTGCTCTACGGAAGTTCAATACTCGAGTTTGGTTTTGGAAACGCAGTTTTGACTTCGTTTGAAAAACTTGGTTTGCTTCTAGAAGTCCAATACTCGAGTTTGCAAATGCAACCGCAGATTGACTAAGTTGGGAAAATCCTTGGTTCACAAGAAGTCCAATACTCGAGTTTGCAAATGCAACCGCAAGTATTGACTAAGTTGCCCATGCAAAAAATCCTTTAATTCACAAAAGTTCGATACTCCAAGTTTACCCATGCAAGCTGCGGTATTGACTATTCAATACTCGAGTTTGCCTATGAAAACCGCAAAGATATCGACTTTGGCTGAAAACTTGGTTGCTTTCGTATGGCCTTTACTCGAGTTTGCCAAGCAAACTGCAGTATTGGTTGTCAATACTCGAGTTTGCAAATGCAAAGCTGCGGTGTTGGCGTCAATACTCGAGTTTGCAAATGCAAACTGCGGTTGCAACTATCGAATGTTTTTAAAACAACTTTGCAAACTTCAAACCATGTTTTACATTTGTTGTTAATCATCAAAACATATTGAGAACTAACGGCTTCCTTGACAACCTCTCGCACTTCTTCTTTCCATTAATCCTTATCTCCTTCTTGATTATTCTGCATGATTCAACTTGGACTAATCTACATTAAACATAGTAGTTAGTCAATGTAGGAGATAACTATATTGCTCAATATATTACTCAATCTTTTTGTTTTTAACAATGGCATCTATATAAGACATCATCAAAACTAATCATAACCAATGATTGGGCCGCCAAGACGGTCCGTCGGTATTTTTGTGCAAACACGCGGTCCATCGCTAACTAGCGGACCCAATGGTCCGCCATTTAGCGATGGATGCGAAAAGGGGCAGAATTGTTGGGTCCTCTTCATTAGTGAAAAGCGTGACCCAACGGCCGGCCATTTAGTGGCCACCATGGGTCCGTCGCTAAAATGCGGAAAACGGTCCGCCCTTTAGCAACACCACCGGTCCGTCGCTTCCCGTTGCAAAACTCATTTTGCGACGGATCCACAGATCCGTTGCAAATTTTGTTCTTTTTTTTTTTTTGTTTTGCGAATACGTCTTATTTGCGACGGATTTTTCTATCATCGTCGAAATTTTTCTTTTGCGGCGGACTTTATAATCCATCGCAAAGTCAGCCAAATAATTCCGTCGCAAATTGGCTTTTTTTCCGATGTGCAAGCTCCAAAATACTTTCATAGAAAGGGTATGACACTAATGGCTTCTTGTTCTTTGAGGTGTATCATGGATGCATCCAAAAAAGCTTCAAGCCGTTTTGCTGTGTCTTTGCCTATGCTTCCAAGGCCTACAATCCCAACTCGCTTGCGGCTTAGCTGAAAAATAATAACTTTCTTTGGTTGGCTGTAAGAGTCAAATAGGAAATGAAAAGTAAATGTCATATTGATTCAAGTGGCTGGATTTTTGTTTTTGGTAATATCAACCCCCTAATTGTTACAACTGACTTGACTAGACAGTAGGTTCAACCGACAAAATGGTGAAAGAGAAGGAAATGAGCGTGGTTCTCATATATGAACCATTCAAATCTAATTATTTTTAAAAATAAAAAATAATTTGTAAAGAATGTGAAATAAAAATAATTTTTTTTTTTCAAAACATGATTTTCTTATTTAAAAATCACCTGTTAAAAGTATTTAATTTACACAGTCAACTAATATTTGAATGGCACAAATCTCTATGAGCATCTAGCTTTGGTTTTGAAGGATAAAGAGAGAGAAAGCTAGAGAGACATATATAAAAATAGATCAAGATCTTGATTAAGAACAAAACTTCATTTTTGATCGTGATTCGATATATAGTCTTATGAAATAAGTTTTATTTGATTTAATTTATGTAAATAACCACTTTTGAGACATCAAAAATGATAACAAACATGCTTGATAAACATTCGCGTGAAAGACAACCAAATAATTTACATGTATACACATCAATATCTTATTTTATTTTATTTTCGATTAAGATATCCTAATTTATTGGAATAATGCAAAACTTCAAGTGATAATTCAATTTAAATAAATTTTACTAAAATCAAAGAAATATGATAACAATTAGGGTTATTATTATAATCATGGCTAAAGTATACGTTTAGTTAACTTTTATGTTTGTGTGTTTAGTATCATTTTAGTCGCTTTAAGTTTGTAAATCGTTTAGTTCTTGCGTTTGATCTAGTATCATTTTAAGTTAAGTTTAGCAAGTACCACGTTTGATCCCTTAATAAAACAATTTTAAGGAAATTTGATTTTGTGCGATTAAATCTTGATGAAAGCGTACTTATATCACTAGTATTTTAATAAATTAATAATTTAAATCCTATTAATTCAAAAATATTTAATCTTCTTGACAAAAAATATATATTTAATCTTCCAAAGCGTGAAAAATTGTAAAGCGATCTAGAAGATTAAATATTTTTTCAATTAATAGGATTTAAAAAATGTGCTTTATTAGTTTAGCGTATGGCGTGCTTAGTGCGTTAATTGGCGTTATGTAAATTGTTGGTCGTTGTTACTAATCCGGTGACAAGGTGTTAGCGTTGGAGCCCACGGCGATCAACTTTCTGAAAACAGAGCAAAATGATCTGCGGCTGATAACGTGAGGAATTTAAAGCGTATCTTAACCTATACCCATTTTAGTTCCCGAATCAACCAAGTTTAACCGCTCAAAATGGCGTGACATCAAAAACAGTTTTAGCAGTGGCTTGAACCTCGTCCAGTAGGCGATCAAAAGCACTAGTTAGTACTATAATACCAATCAAATTTCATAAGCCATTATTGAACCTAACGGCCTGTTTGGTTTAAATGGAAAGAAATGATAGAAGATTATCTTATTTGGTTTAGTTGAAGGGAGAGAAGGTGAGAGGATTTTGATGATCTCTTGTTTAGTTTATGAGGAGGAGGAATAATAGCAGTTTACCATTCTCTACCACTAATATATTTCGTTATATTTTTATTTATATGTTATATAAATTAATAGTTCACGTCTTATCTATTAAATATAATATTTTTATTTATAATCAATATAATATAATTTTTGTTTTAAATAAATTTTTTACAACAATATATATTTTAACTATAATAATATTTTTTTAAAACTTAAAATAATATGTTTTTATTTTAAATTAATTTCATTATAATAATACTTTTAATTATAACAATATTTTTTAATTAAAAATTTATTAGCATATTTTATAATTATAATACTATTTATTTTTTGAAAATATTTTTATTTTAAAAATAATTTTAAAACAATTATTTTTAATTTTAATAATATTTTTTATTTATAAATAAGTTTTTTCAAATTTTATTTCATAATAATAATTTTTCATGATAAAAATATATTTTTATTTAATCTAATTTAATAATAAGGGTGAAAGATGCAAAAATAGGCATGAACTTTTTACTAAAGTTACATCCAACACCATATAATATTAGGTACAAAAAGTCTTTATGAATATTAAAATGGAAGCAAAAATGTTAAAATTGTTAAATTTAACTTGACGGATTACTTTTATAAGTGAAACCACACTCTCTTTGCACACACATATATATAAGTTAGGTCAAATTTAACAGCCCTTCTTATTTTCCCTCTCATTTTGAATGTTCAAGAAGGTATTTTTATTATCATCAAAATATATATAGTGCTAGGCGTAACTTTTGGTAAAGCTACGTGAGCATTTTATCTTTATCTAATAATAATATATATTTTAGTTACAATAATTTTTTTAAAAAAAAATTATAATAATAGCGTGTTATAATTATAACTTTCATTAATAAAAATATAATTTTATATTAAATTATATTTTAATAATATATTTTTAAGTATAATATTCTATAATTTTTTGTATAATACATTTTTATTTTATAATAAAATATTTGAATAATAATAATAATATTTTTTTATGTTTAATAATTTTCACTATGGACATTATTGCTATGTTACATAAATTATAAGAGTAAAAAGTGGTTCAAATTTTGGCTCCTCTCTAAAACCACTCAATTTGGAGGGGGGATAAAAACTTTGGGAGTTCAGCCTTTTCCAAAAATTCAAACCAAATAAGGGGAGGGGGACCCAAAGTTTGAAATTTTGGAATTTTTGGAGGGGGGACCCAAAGTTTCATCATCTTCCTTCCGACACCCATATTTTAACTTCCCTCAAACAAAAGAAGCTTTGGAAGCCAAAATTTTAGACTAATTTACTCTTATAATTTGTGATATTCCAATAACACCCATAAAAAATTATCATTATTATTAAAATATTTTATTGTAAAATACAAATATATTATTATAAAAAATTATTATAATTAAAAATATATTATATAAAATATAATTTAATATAAGTATATATTTATAAATAAAAAATTATTATAATTATAACATATACTCATACAAATTTAAATAAAAATGTTATTATTAAATTAATTTTAATAAAAAAATTTTATCATTAAAAAAATTATTATGACGTAAAATTTAAAAAATCATATTTTTACAAATATAAATATTATTATAAAATTAGTTTAAAATAAAAAATAAATTTTCATAAATAAAATATATAATTATTAAAAAAAATGTTAATATAATTTTAAATAAAAACATTATTGTCATGAAAAATATATTATGAAATTAATTTAAAATGAAAATATGTTATTGAAAAAAATACAATTATAGTTTAAATATAATTTAATTTGAGAGATGTAATGCTAATGGTGTAATTTAATTTGAACATTAACGTAAACTTTTCAATTTACATCACAACTTGTGCAAGTTTATAAATATAATTTTTATAGAGCTCATTTATAAAATATCTCCCCTAACTTTTCCCAATAACGGTTGCATAGTTTTGAGTTAAAAAGAAAACAAGAAAAATAGCAATTACATCATATTTCGTCTTTATTTACTTTATTTCGTAAGATTATGTATAGTTTATATAAGAATATTTCATTTCCTTTATATTAATGTCTTTTATTTAAATGTTACTCTTTTTTAAAGGTTATATATGAGTATTTTGTCTATTTTAATTAAATTATATTATTTAATCATGATTTGGTTGATTCCGATGGTTGCACAATTGACACTGTCCATCACTGTCTCATTATGAATAGGTGGGACCAATGAGATGTAGGATTTCTTTCTCAATATAAGCTTATGATATGTGCGTTTACTAATAATATGGATTTATTGTTGCCAAGTTAATTTTTGGAACTATTTTTCTATTTAAAGACTTCTATATGCTTTTGTATGATCAACCTCGTGCAATTGAAGTGAATTCATATGCTTAATTCTATCACCAATCGTCCTTTAAAGTAACTGACTCGGGTAGGAAAGCCAACAAGACCAAAAAAGAGCTTAGTACCTGCGAGTAGCTAACATAATAGAAAAAGTATATTTAGTAATATGGTAGTATATATTATATATGTGAACAGCTGAGGAGCCACAAACAGCATTACAGAGCTGCTCCGCCTTCAATACGTGGCCTGAAATATATGACTAGTGTAATGATTTTTCATCATGTTATGGTGGAATTTAATTGCCTTTTATTAGTGGAAGTAGTTGGAAAAAAAGATTGGATGAGTTTTTTGCGATGTGGTTGAAGATATTTTTCAGCTTAGCATGATTTTTCCGATTAATTTTCTAATTATAGCCTCTCAGCATTTAAACATGAATCACTATAATAATAATAATAAGATTTTTTGTCTTCTAGAGAATTATAGCCCCACCCATTTTTGCTACTATTCCATGTCTTAATAATTAGTCTTTTAAATACAGTGGCCATGATTAATAGTAGAAAAGACTAGCTATCCATCAGGAGAAAACTTGCAACCAAACAGAGCTCATTACAACGCAAGTTCCAACACTATACAGGAGGGATAAGCAAAATAATGGCATGATAATTGAGATGGGGTGTCTGATGGTTAGTAAGACAATTAGTACATTTTTATTATTATTATTATTATATATATATATATATATATATATATTGAAAAGTGACGATACAATCTACTTCTTTTAAGATTATTACAACTTAAAAGACGTCGACTTTTGTTGATGCACTAAAAAAAATCATTGTGCTCCTATATGTGGAGGGCAGAGCGTGGCGGATATTCATTGCGATTAAGCACAAGTGTGGATGAAGAGGGGAGAGAGAAAGAGACATGAATCAGTACAAAGAAAGCAACGTAACACAACTAATAATTGGAGGCCTACTCATCTGTGAGGCATTGCTGCGACTCATAGTGGATCTGACACTACTGTTCATCAAACTCCATCATGATTTTCACACCATACTTCTTCCCCCTCAGCCCCACCTCTGGCCGTTATCCTTTATCTTTCTAGCTACTTGGGAATCCTAAGACTCCTCCCTACACTACTACAATATAAGACCTAGTTGATAACATCTCAACTCACTAACTGACATGTAATCTCGACGTTAATTTGTTTAAATTAGTCAGTTTTATTTATTACCTTCAAATACCCAAATTAGTCAAGCACTTATTATGCCAGGGGATGAAAGTATTACTGCATGTTTTAAGCATAGTCACCATAAATTTGTTGCTGCCATCGTTTGACAATATCAAAGAACCACATGTGCTTGTTTAATTTGGCATGTTGTGATCCAAAAGCAGGTGGTTTGATTCTGTTCTGGTCGCTTTCTTAAGGGCGTTTATTCATGGAATAGTCTACAGTACCTCAGAATTTTTGAATCCGCTTTGGAAACGATTGAATCTTTGAATTTTACTGCGCACGGCTCTCAACAGTAGTTGTCAGTTGAATTGGCAAATATCTGCAAGGAAATGATAAAAGAAAAAGATTTTTCCAGAACTATATTTTGTATATCAGATTTTCTTTTCTTTTTCTTTTCAGGCCAGCCAACAATCACAACAATTGGCACTGATGAACAGCGTTTGAGCTCACCCCAGCTATAACTGTAACAATAAACGTCAACGTCCTCCCTTGATATCAACCCTAAAATAATTAATATTAATGGTGAATTATGAAATTCAATTTAATCCACTACTACATAAAACATTTTAAGACCCTTTAGATGACTATTTTAAGGATCATGCTAAAAAAGTGTAGATTTGAGAGTTTATAACTTACTGATAGCATTTTTAAAAAAACAATTCTTGCATTTCAATGACTATTATTTAAATAATGATGGGTGTATATCCAATAATCTCTACCGCACCTACGTATGCCATTTAACAAGTTAAAGCCACATAAAAAAAAATAGATTGAAAATGGACGATAAAGTAACACCATTCAATATTCGACAGCGAAAATAAAAGCGTTTCATGTCCAACAAAGCACAAAAAATAAGAAGAAAAAATAAAACCTCTCAAACTGAATGAAGCGGAGAGACAAATATAAAATAACTGTTTACAGACAAAAAAAGAAAAAAAAAAAAAAAACACCAGGAAATAGAATAAAAAACACTACAATGGAGCTATCCATTCAGAATTTCAACAAAAAGAAAAGCATTGAAATAGAGTTCTGGTATCATTTAAAAATCATCATTTAAGTATGCCAATTGTAGCTCTAACATGACGAGGGTATGCTGTGAAGCTTTCCCTATCCACTCCCAGTTGTACCACTACGTCCATAGCAATGTTCAATAACTCGAATTAAATATGCCAATTGTTTCCAGAAGCAAGAAAAAATGTCAAAAGAACTAAACTTGAACAGCTCAATCTGTTAAATGTATCTTTTTCGATACCTATGTGTATAAAAATTATTTACTATATGTGCTGCAATTTTAGAATATGCTTGGACAACTTTTGTGCATCTCAAAATACACACATGACCAATTCTGGTATTGTGGAAGTGTTTGGCCATCTTATTATATTATATTATTCGCCCCAATAGCGTTGCATAGAGAATACAATACAATACATGTTTCAAAGCAAAAGAACTTACTACTGCATCAAATTAAACTCACACAACAGGATGGAAAAGTAAAGACATAATACGATTCTTAATTTGAGGAGCTTGGATAGAATGGCCATCTCCATGTTCATACATGCAATGAGACACCCTTGCAAGGTTTCTAGCAACTTCAATGAAACTCTTTGGATAGGAAGAATTGCCAGCTTCTTTATTAAACATCTTCCAAGTTTCACTTATCAAGCAATTCTATATGCCTACAAGCATCAGCTTCAGAAGCCCCAGTCTCATTCATGTAGCACTCAATTGCTTTGGCTACATCACCTGTCTCCTTTTCACGCTAAAGAAACAAAAAATAAAAATAAAAAAAGGTTAACACATCATTTTTGAAGGGGTAAATGTGAAAAAGTACCTATAAACTTTTACCTAAAATGTAACCTACACTATATACTTTTCAAGAGGTAAAAACATATGAGTAGCCATTCAGAATGAGAGCAAAAATGGCATGGCTATTAAATTAACTTAATAGCTGTTTTTTTTTTTTTTTGGTAATGGGGCCCACGCTATTGATATGAAAGTACCAAATTACTCTTATACGGCTTAACGATATATGATATATTTGGAGAGTTGATCTTGGTCTAAAAGATAAGACATATATTTATCATATTTGTTAATGTTACTTAATTTACCCTTATCGATACTCTTTCAATAATATTTCAAGGGAGGAGAATGAATGAGAGTATCAAGGAAGAGACTCCGGATGTTTTAAAAAATACGTATCGTACATTAATTTAACTAACTTCATTAATCTAATGAAATTAAGAAGATATCTTATATTATGGATCAAATGGACTCTTACCCAAAATGGGTAAAGTACATAAATACCCATAAGATTTTACCCAATGTAGCAAAACACCATATGCTTTTTTTATTTAAAAAAGTATCCATGAGCACTCAAATAAGAGTAAAAATGAGAACCATAGTAATAAGCTAAGTGCTGTTACATTTTGTGGTGGGCCCATACTATTGTTACGAAAGTTCCAAAATACCGCAACTCATAATATATGCATGAACCCATAAACATCCCATTGGTTGTTATTATTTTATTGGCAGCGACCAATTAACTTCCACTTGAGTAATGGGAGACTTCTTTTTACACATAAAACTATAACAGATGAATACCTGAGAAGATCCCAAGTCATCGGTAAGGCGCAAAATGATTGACGAAAATCGAATGAGATCAGAGTATTCTTGAAAGCAAAACAAGTCCTCCTTTGTTGTTGTAGTTTGAAGTAACAAATAGGAATGAACAAGTATGACTGGTCCACTGCTTGTAATCCAAGCATTCTCTAAGTAGTCATGCAGGCTTGGTTTATAATTACTATAAAACCATTTAGCCTCAACCAAGTATGCTTTACAAAGATCAGCCCACTGCAAAAGAAAATCGGGCATATATGTTGATCACTATATGAAATCAGAGAATCATATATATATATATATATATATATATATAACTCTAAATTAGTTGTATGCATTAAATTGATGCATACCATTTTCCTAAGGAGTGGAATGACGTTATGCCCATTCTCTTTAAGAAATTCTAAAGCCTCTTCATGAACAAAGTTATAAAGTGCAAGGAAACATATTTTCATGTAGTCTGGAAGTATATCCATGGCATTTACATCCCACCTATATCATAAGAAAAAATGAGACAATTATATAGGTAGAGAAATTGAAATATATAGTACTCGCTCCTGTTCTAATGGTCAAAACTAGATAATTAATTTTCAAATATTGAGAAAATTAATTTAGTTATTTATACCAAAAAAGTCATGTAGGTCTCTCTAAAATACCATCTTTAATCATTCCTATTAGGAGTATCCCTTAATTAATAGATAATATAGTCTAGTCTGCAATCAATAGAGCTATTTTGGAAAATTATAAATTCTGGAGATAATAATGATTGAAGTTTTATGTTTAGGACAAAAATAAACTCATTATAATTAGTTCGTACATTTAAGATAGGAGGAAATACCAAAAAATTTCAAACACAAGAAGCGAACCTGTCAACCACGTCTGTGAAAAGTTCCAATTCTTCCAATTTTCCGTACACATCGTAAACATCATCAATTGCGGTTTGATGAGCCTGCTTTTGTCGCTAAATAGTCAATTAAACTAGGTCTAATTAATTATGCAATATAAAAATAACTCAGGTCATTCTCCCAAGGAGCAACTGTGGGTTTTTAACAGGTTGAATTTAGGTGATGAAACTAAACTAACTAAATGCAAGATAATAATGACTCTAAAACCTATATGAGAATGGAACTAATCTAGATGGGAATGCAAATTTGGGAGTTTTCTTTGTTATGAAAGAATAATTAAAATTCCTAAGAATAAAAAAATTGATTAAAGTCAAATAAAATAACAAAGATTTAATTCAGCCTATGATGACGCTTTTTTGACAACTTAATCGCATGGAGTTAACTTTCTTAGCCCAAACCAATTAATTAGACCAAGGGAGATTAATGAATTTAATTACCCAATTGAACATGGGAAACCCTCTAGCTCAATAACACATATTCCACTTAAAACTCATAATGAAATAAGCGAAGCGGCTAATTAAATTCATTAAAAACCAATCACCAAATAATCTTGGAAATCTTATTCACAATTATCCAATTAAACAATTAGATAAATTATCAACCTAATTAAACAATTAAGATGATAAACCAAATTAACAATTAAATTAATAACGTAAAAACTCAATTATTAATTTAATCTAAGAATCCAAAGGTTGCAAATAAGAATCCAAAGAATAAGCATAAAAACTCGAATTATCGATCTTAATCCGAAAGAAATAAGTTTACAATCTAAAACTAGATTGTTTAAATTAATACAACTCGAAATTCTTTAAAACTAAATAATCTCAAGTTTGAATTAAAAAAGATAAAAAGTTAATAAAACTCCCTTGTGGTCTTTAAGTGTAAAACCCTAGGTTTTAGCTTCCTCCATCCTCCTCCTAAGTTGCCTCCTAAAAGTGCTTAAGCTTCCATGAATTTAGATTCTCCACCAAACACGCAGCTCGCAGCCATTGAATTGATGAATTGATTATTCAATTGATATAAGGTAGTGGTGGGTCCCGTGGATAGAGAAAGGAATTTGATTAATCCAACCTCCTGTGCATGCGTGAATGTATCAATGAATCCAAGAATCAACAAAACTCCTCTGCGTAATGCTCTGCGTCTCCAGCGTATGCGTGAAATCTAATCAATCCAGTGGCTAGGTCTTCAGCGTGAATGAACTTGCGGCTCTCCAAGAGAGCGTGAATAATCAATAGCCAGCTAGGTTAATTTTATGGAAGGAAAATAGGACTTTTTGGGTATCAACTTACCAATAAAATTCAAGTAGCCATAAAATTCCACCATTGGATTTCCTTTTAGCTTTCTGAAAAGTTCCGACCATAGGATCTTCTAATATGATAAAATCATGATCTATCATATATTAAGAAATATTATTTAATAACAAGATATCAATCGAATAATTTAAGCCCTCAATATCTCATAATTAATTCGCATTTATATTGTTTCCTAAAATTGGCTAACAATTCAAATATTATCTAATATATCCAAATTAGCCTAAAATAATCCCCAAAATAAATGATTAATGCGGGATAAAATATAGTAAAATTGTGATTTATCAACTCCCCACACTTATCATTTGCACTCCCGGCAAAACAAATCAAGACTAAGAGAGAATAAACGAAAAAACAAATAAAATAAAAACTAAACTAAACTAAAGCTTCAAAAATGAATGTTCAAATCACAAGTAATAAGTAAACAAAAGTATTTCAAGCACCTCTCATGTCCAAATGATCTTCTCATAAATTAAGAAAGCAAACATCATGGCAATTTACTTGACAAAGGAACCCAAGCTAGAAATCCCTCACCAAGGATAATGTGTATGTCACTCATCACTCAAAAGTGTATAGGTTTGTGTTTATGCTCAAATTCATCCCTATCCAACACTCTTTCCATAGGCTTGACAAGAATCTAAATTCTCCACCGCTAATAAAGCAAGTGCATTCATAAATCCAAAGGACTTTTATTAGGTTGTAATGGGACTAAGATTAAGAAAGAAAGGGTACGGTGTTTGGGAAAACAAAATTGAATATCTTAAAAGATGAAGAGAATGAGACAATAGAGAATATGGGATAAGAAACTAAACCAAATCCTGAACCAGTCATCATTCTTTTTTCTTTTTTTTTTTTTCCCTTTTTTTCTTTTTTTTTTTTTTTTTTTTTTCATTTTTCTCTTCATTTTTCCGTTTTTTTCGTCTTTTTTTTTTTTTTTTTTTTTTTTCAAGATAACCTACCATATTTTCCACAATGACCCAATTCCTAACTCCGTATGCATATTCTTCCATCCAAAAGAGATAATACAATGCTCTTCAACTCCCAAGACATTCAAAAGGGTAGATAAATTTTTTTTTTTTTTTTTTATGGCGTGGTGTAGACAAAAAGGGAAAAAATAAAAAAAATAAAAAAATAAATAGGCTCAAAGGGCTAAACAAAGGATATATGTATGAAAAAGGTAGCTTTTTGGCTTATCTGGCTAAAATGAAATGAATGCCTTTATCATTTTTATGAATACTCATGCATAAAAATGCGGCCTCAAATAAGATTCAAGTCAAGTTCTAGATCAAGTAAAGAGATAGGGGTACACATAATCGAAAAAAAAATATATGTATTAGTATTAGGCTCAAAATCTCACTAGGAATACGATCACTAGCCTAAATTCACCAAAATCAAATCCATTGCCACTAGGTTCACCAACTCAAAATATGATCAATCACTTTTCAAATCAAGAATGCATCATACTAAAGTTACTAAAAACTTGCGTTTTACATTAAATTTTTCTTTCTTTTCTTGAAAACAAGGAACAAAAACCAAAGTAAGAACAAAATCCCTCCCCACACTTAAATCATGCACCTGTCCTCAATGCAAAATATAGGTCTAGCCAATAACAACAAGCAATGCAAGTGAAAGAGTAAGGAAGGAATATGAGGATTATTAAAAGCTTGGAGGCTCAAATGAAGTAGCATAATTTGCTTCTCTCCTTTGTATGGTTTGTAAGTCACATGAAAGCACCCGTGATGTCCTCTTTTGATGTTCGGCAAACATACCATATTTTAAGCTTCGCATATAACATTTCGGCTCAAGTATAGAAGGTGTTTGGATGGGAGGAATCAATCCATGTACTCCGCATAAAATCATAACACCAAGCGGTATCTTGTCCCACATAATTATAATCAATAAAACTCGATTGATCAAGATTTGAAGGAAGATCCCAAAAGAAATTGACCAACGAAAGTATTGGAACTTCCGGATATTTTGAACAACCCACAAAGTCAATATGACTCTCCTCGTAGAGTCAAATTCTAAAGAATGAATCAAGTGATCACTCAAAATGGTCTCACCATGCTTGCTCAAATCATCATTCAAGACAAATTCTTCCGTGAAACATCATGATTCAATATGGTTTTACCCTCTAAATGCATATCTAAATCACAAGCTCCCACACTTATCTTTAATAGTATCCCACTAACAATAGTCATGTCAATATCATGAGTAGTATCAATAAAATCAATAGAGATATTACTTTCATCATTCAAAGCATAATCATGATTAGTGTTAAGTTGGGTGTCTTTGAAATCAATAGTGTCAGGGGAGTCAACAACAATTTCTTCATCAACTTCCTCATCAGAATCAATAGAATTTATAGGATCAGAGGTATGAGAAGAAGTATCAATGCATGCACTATAAGATTCAGGAGAATTTAAGTCAATAGAACTAGTCAATTAAACAAAGATCGGTGCATGCATACTCAGCTAATGTACCAAGCATCCCATCATTTGAAGTGGTAGAAGAAAAAAGTGATGAATCATTAGAAGGTGAAAGTATATTACCACATGGAAATTGACTTTGAACTTTTAAATCTTCACTGTCGATTGTTAATTAGAGTTTGAAGAAATTTCGGGTCAAGCCGCTCTCCACTTTCTTGAAGGAGTTTCATCATAACATCCATCCGGTTTGATAATCTTGAATCCTCGTCATGAATTGGAGCAGGTTTGATTGACATATCCAAAATTTGGTGGTCATGCCATCCAGGATTATATGCACTGAATATGGATCATATATTTGGCCACCTTGAGTCATGGGTCGATGGGATATATTGCATTACAAGATTGACTCGTCGTTGAGGTAGGGGCAAGAGTCGATAAGCATGAGTGGCTAGAGAACAAATAGGACAAAGTGACCCTATCAAAGCGAAGATGTAGGCGTAGGCGTAAAAGAAGTAGAGGGCACCATAGGATTGACCATATCGAGAAGAATTTGGCATATAGGACATAGCCATTTTTTCCATGTGAGATAGCAATCCTATCAATTTTGCTCTCAGGCTGAGACTCATAATTAGAAGAAGGTAATCCCACCTCATATACTGCTCAACACCATAGTCATAATGATAAGGCATAGAAGTATAGTAGTTATTTCCATAAACCGAAGCATGCCAAGCCATAATAGGAGGGATCAAATTCAATTTTTTCAAGAGTGGATTGGATTCAACAATCAACTACCTAACAAATCACCTAGAACTCGAACCTAAAGCCTAACCATTGCTCCCAAGAACGGCGCCAAAATTGATGAGCACGCTTTTGTCGCTAAAGCGATCAATTAAACTAGGTCCTAATTAATTATGCAATATAGAGTAACTTTTAAAGTCATTCTCCCAAGGAGCAATCTCGTAGGTTTTTCTTTAGGTTGAATTTAGGTGATGAAACTAAACTAACTAAATGCAAGATAATAATGACTCTAAAACCTATATGAGAATGGAACTAATCTAGATGGGAATGCAAATTTGGGAGTTTTCTTTTTGTTATGAAAGAATAATTAAAATTCCTAAGAATAAAAAAATTGATTAAAGTCAAATAAAATAACAAAGATTTAATTCAGTTATGATGATGAAGGGGACAACTAGGAATCGCATGGAGTTAACTTTCTTAGCCCAAACCAATTAATTAGACCAAAGGGAGATTAATGAATTTAATTACCCAATTGAACATGGGAAACCCTCTAGCTCAATAACACATATTCCACTAGAAAACTCATAATGAAATAGCGGCTAATTAAATTCATTAAAAACCAATCACCAAATAATCTTGAAATCTTATTCACAATTATCCAATTAAACAATTAGATAAATTATCAACCTAATTAAACAATTAAGATGATAAACCAAATTAACAATTAAATTAATAACGAAAACTCAATTATTAATTTAATCGGCAATCCAAAGGTTGCAAATAAGAATCCAAACAATAAGCATAAAAACTTGAATTATCAGGTCTAATCGAAAGAAATAAGTTTACAATCTAAAAACTAGATTGTTCTCAATTAATACAACTCGAAATTCTTTAAAACTAAATAATCTCAAGTTTGAATTAAAAAAGATAAAAAAAGAATAAAACTCCCTTGTGGTCTTTAAGTGTAAAACCTAGGTTTTAGCTTCCTCCATCCTCCTCCTAAAAAGTTGCCTCCTAAAAGTCTTAGCTTCCATGAATTTAGATTCTCCACCAAACACGCAGCTCGCAGCCATTCGAATTGATGAATTGATTATTCAATTGATATAAGGTAGTGGTGGGTCCCGTGGATAGAGAAAGGAATTTGATTAATCCAACCTCCTGTGCATGCGTGAATGTATCAATGAATCAAGAATCAACAAAACTCCTCTGCGTAATGCTCTGCGTCTCCAGCGTATGCGTGAAATCTAATCAATCCAGTGGCTAGGTCTTCAGCGTGAATGAACTTGCGGCTCTCCAAGAGAGCGTGAATAATCAATAGCCAGCTAGGTTAATTTTATGGAAGGAAAATAGGACTTTTTTGGGTATCAACTTGGGCCCAATAAAATTAAGTAGCCCATAAATTCCACCATTGGATTTCTTAATTTTCCCGAAAAAGTTCGCGACCATAGGATCTTCTAATATGATAAAATCATGATCTATCATATATTAAGAAATATTATTTAATAACAAGATATCAATCAATAATTTAGCCCAATATCTCATAATTAATTCAGATTTATATTGTTTCCTAAAATTGGCTAACAATTCAAATATTATCTAATATATCCAAATTAGCCTAAAATAATCCCCAAAAATAAATGATTAATGCGGGATAAAATATAGTAAAATTGTGATTTATCACGGTTATTAGTGCATTCTCTTTGGTCAACACTCTTCTATAATGCCCAAGTTGTGGTTCATAATTATAACCCACAGTGCGCAAAAGAAGTTCTCCACCAACCTATCTCTTGTAAAGCTCATCTTTTTTAAAAGTCCAATTTTTTCCCACCATCTTGACATTGGAAAAAAAAAATGAATTAGTATATCAATTATATATGTGCTAATCTTCTATTTTCTCCTGTGTAAGATCAACAAAAATAGTAAGTTCCAAGTAGAGAAATATGATTATTCTCAAGATCCCTATGGGTCTCAAATTTAACTCCCAGAGAAGACACATGTGCTGGAAGTGAACAGCGATGGACCTCAAACCATATTAGTCTACTACTTGAATACCTATTAAGTAGGATTGAGAAAAAATGCTAGATACTGGACAGTAGTATTAAAAAATATGATTATTCTCACCTTGATGTATATTTCAAATCTTCTAAGTGACTGACTTGTACCATGTTGAAATCCAACTTAGCAAGCTTAAGCAAAGTAGGGCTCATATCCTCTCTCTTTTCATAAAAATCAATGAACCATCGAGCATCCGATCTTGATACCCTCCAATGTAGGGGAAGCTCTAGCGCATGTTTAACTAAAAGACATGTCTCATCGTCTTCATTATTAATGCTTTTGTCCACAAATTCTCTGAGACATTTTGAACTAAAATCTCTTGCTTCGTCTAATATTGTTTCACCTTCCATTGATAGAAATGAGGCTTCATATAAAGATAACAAACCCTTAATGTCAACGCAAAGGCGAGCATCAAAATGATCCTTGTGATCCAGAAATTTCTTAAATACTTCTGCAAAAAGAACCATGCATATTACAATTGTTAGTATCAATTTAATAAAGTTAAAAAGGAAATGAGTCAATTTCTGAGAAATATCCGCACATAAATGGGTATTTTCAAATTATTTCTTTCTGTGAATTTTCGCTACGAGAGAATCATCATTTTCTTTTAAACGACAAAAAATATTTTCAAAAGCAATACTTATTTAATCCAAATAGATGAGTTAGATAATTAATTTGCACAAATTAAGAAAATTAGTTAAGTTAGTTATTTGTAAAAATATATATACTGGTGTGTAAAAATTTCCTATTAATAATTTGTATTGTAAACTATCCCTGCAGTAAACCTCTGATAAATACACTTAATAGAAATAATTTGAAGAATGAATTATAACTTTTGGAGACAGTTGATTTAAATCTTACCTTTATAACCATAAACCCCTCCGAGGAGCATCTTAGTTAGGTAAGTATAACAATTCAAAGAGGAAAAAATACCTGATGACAGACCATAGCCATGTTGCCTTAGGATTCTAAATTCAAGAGCCGTGGCATCTAAATTGCTCTTCTTCTTTGAAGTGTCCTTGTTGTTGTAGATATTTTCTATCAGATTTCTTATTTCATGCCTAAAATGAGCTTCTATGCCTAGCCTTTGCAAAATATCAATCAACTCAAGTTGATCCACAGGATTTTCCAATTTTGAGAGCATCACCCTTACTTGTTCCTGAAGCCCGTCACTTTCCACAGCATATGATTCTTCCTGCAATTAAAATAGATAGGTTAAGAAGGCTATTAAATAAGAAAACAAAATATAAGTATATGAAGCTAAATGAGTGAATAAAATTATCTAACATACCACAAAGTCACTTCTCAATGACTGGATATAATCGTGAGGCCAAATTGAAGGCTGAAAGAAATTCACATTTCGACGAGAAGTATTGGTTTGATCAGAAACTATAGTTGTTGAAGCCGTACATTGGATGGTACGAGGAACACTACGAGAGGTCATGATTGATGGAAGCATTTTGTCTCTGAAGGATAAAGTAGCATATGGGAGTAAGGCAATTTGGTAAAGAGCCATTGTGAAAGGTCAAGCTTCTTTCACTGATGAAGTTCTTGTTCTTAATCTGCAAATTAAGTTCCGTGTGGTAATTGGAACTGAATTCAAGCCTTTATATAGATCTTAATTTCGATTAAGACATTAGGTGAGTGGGATAGTCATTACCATTTTTATTTTGCCAAAACGTGGGATAATCAACTAGTATTAATTATATTCATGGTCGGTTTAATAGCCATCATGTAATTTGAGTTTGAAAAAGGTATAAAGCGTACTCCTCTCCTCTAGTCTTGGGAAAAGAGAAGGTTTATTTTGGCCTATTTAAAAAGTCGCATGATTAATATTTTTATATTAATATACAATTATACCATTTACTATTATTACGTTATATTATATATTAAATAGAGGTATAATTAGAAAGTCATTAAATTTTATAGAAAAAATTAATAGGGTTTAAAGTTTTATTGACATTTGTCAAATAATTTAGAACTAACTTATAAGTTATAACGCCAATAATTTGTCTCATCGTTTAACACGATGTTTCCATTACTCAGATTTAATTCGTGCAGCAATACTCTCTCTCTCTCTCTCTCTCTCTCTCTGTGACACTGACACGCACAGTAATTTAACAATTTCTTTTAGGCGAGTGGGATAGCCATTACTTTTTGACCCAAAAAAAAAAAAAAGGATAGCCATTACCATTTTCATTTTGCTAAAAAGCGGGATAATCAATTACTGTAGTATTAATTTTATTCCATTACTCAGATTTAATTCGTGCAGTAATCTCTCTCTCTCTCTGTGACACTTACACGCACAATAATTAAAACAACTTCTTTTAGCAAATTTTGTAAATTGCAGGCCACTCTTAAAATTTTTGCGTGCATATTTGCTGTTTGCACAAACGCTTGCATGAACAACAAAAATTAGAGGAGATCGAGGCAGCTCCATACGATGCTCATTTCGGAGACATGTTTGTCCTCCCTCCCACCTTATCTAAGTACTTTCTCTATGCAGTGAAAATTAGGGGAGGTTTGATATTTTCTAAGTATGTTTAATATCTTAAAATATTTTGCCATTCATCGAGCATTCCGAAGCATGCCATAAATAATTATTTAGTAATGCAATTTCGTCCTTAATGTATTAATTTTTTAAGAAATTTTTTTCTTATAAAGAATTTGTTTAGGAGTAATTTAACCTCACCATTAAATCCCAAAAAGTCCTCTAAGTGAAGGTGCATATGATACCCTATAGTATTTTTTTCATAAGCAACATTAGGGTATTGCCCAGAAAAAATGCTTTAATGATGGATGAACCACAAAATACTTTAGGGTATTAACGCAAAAAATAAAAAAAATACTTTTAAAATCTTGATGAATAACAAGATACTTTCAAATACTAGACGTTTATGAGAAAATATTTTAAGGTGTTAGTTAGAAGAGGGGGCCAAGACTACAATGCATAGTATACATGATGTTTAAACTAATTAGGAAAATTAGTATACATGCCCTTATAATTTTATCTAATTTTTTATAAAGCCCCTATTTTTTTTTATTAACTTCTTATCATTCCACATAATTTTAACCGGATCTCTATATTTTTATTTGTATTTTTATCATGTCTTATAGTTTCAAGTGATGGATAGAAAACTACATAGACCTTATTAAAATTAAGTAAAACCATAAGGAGCTCATAATTAACAAGAAAAATTATAGAAACCTGATTAATAATCAAATGAAGTTATGAGCATTCCACTGATTATTTTTTTAAACAAAAGTTAACAACATAAAGTGTGGAATAAATTAAGTAGATAACGCCTATCGATTTATATCCTTTTGTTTATAGCTGTATTGTAAATTAAGTTTCACACTAACTGCCAATTAGTGGTTTCGTGGTGTTACTATTACTCATATTTAGAACATGTATTTTTTTTTTCCAGAAAACTTATGCCTATTTATTTATATCCGTCAACTAAATTTAAGTCTCCAATGGAATCTTAGCACATAGGTTTTTATTTATTTATTTATTTATTTTTTATATATTAGATCAAGGATTTCCCTCTCGAGATTTAGAGGACAAAATGTAACCCCACCTAACAAGTGTGTTCCTAGGCGAATATCGACAAATTGAAGCGAAGAGGTATTTTAGATAAAATGTCTTGCTTTCTCTTTATTTTATCATAACTCACGATACATTGTATTCATACAGGGTTTGTACTCACAAAATTAGGTGAAATTGTAGGGACTGGAGATTAATTGTTAAAAAAAAAAAAAACTTAGCCACTTCAAATGTGAAATAAATTAAGTAGATATAAGTGCCTAATCGATTTATATCTTTTTTGTTTGTAGCTGTATTCTAAATTAAATTCCAAACAAATTGCCAATTATTTGTTTCCTTGCGTTATGGCTACTCAGATTTAACACGTGCCGTAATTTCTTTTTGGACATGACTAAGTGCCGTAATTTCACAGTTGATGCTCGCCATGTGTCCCGCAAGCTTTTATATAAAGCTCTCAAGTTCGATTTAATTAGGCACGTGGGATAATTATAACTGCCGATCGATGTTTATCCTTTAGCTAGCTGTCCTGTAAATTAAGTTCTCAGCAAATTGCCACGTAGTTTAGTCGTGTTACTGTTACTCAGATTTAACAAATGTAATAGAGTAATAAGCATAGGCAACTGTAATGATTCACGAGTTCTTTTTGACGTAGGCTAATTGGTGGAACTTGCAAACCTTTATTTTATATTCTCCTATTTTTAATATGAGATATATTTATTAACATTAGATTAAAGTTAGTTGAGGTAATTAATATAATATATATTTTCTAAAACATCATTTTACATTCCTTAATTCTCTTAATTATTCTCCTCATTATTATTATCAAAGATAAATACAAAAATATTGATATTTTTATATTTAAGAACAATGGTTTTGTTTGAGTTGGCGGTAGAAATGGTGGGCAAAGTGCCTATCCGACTTTAGAAAAAGCTCGGTAGGAAAAAAGTGAGTTGTAAATGTGATTTGTGTTTGGATTCGTGTTTGAAACTTTTGAAGAAATAGCTTTTTTTCAACCAAAGAAGTGTTCGGATTATCGTTTGGAAAGTGAGTTGAGATAGAAAATGATTGAGAAAGACGTAAACTTGTTAATATTACGTATATATTTATATATATTGTGATAATTGAACATAAAAATTTTAATTTTAATTTATATTTGGAAAAAAATAAATGATATAAATTGTTAAAAAAAAGGAAAAGAAAAGAATTAGAGTTAAAAAAAAAAAAAAAAAACTTGAGGCGGGTCCACGCTGTCATATCTCTCACCAAAACACCCCATATATGTATAAATCCCATAAAAAACAAAACTGGTGGGGGCCCACCCATATATTGTCCAACGCCAACGCCCTTAAAGCTTCCCTCCCCAGCGTTTTTGTTAATGGGCGTTTGTTTCATTAGTCCAGTGACAAAAAAGCCTCTCCAAACACATCTATATGGGCTTTGGCTTAAAAGCAAGCCCCGAATTTAATCATGGCTAAATGCAGCATCCCTTAAATCGGTAACGATATGATTAAATATGTCTTAAATTAATAGCAAAGATGGTAGTAATAAATTTGATTTCCTATACAAGTTGAATTATCTTAAGGATATCGTACACATCCGTTCATGCCTGTCTACTATGCGGTAATGAATGTTTTATTATAATATTTTGTTCAACTACTCTTGTTGAAATTGTCCGTCCTCCTTTTTCACACACATATATAATAATAAAGAGATCGAATTAATTACCTTATATATAGTACAAGCAAAGCTACCCAAATTTCTTTTCTCATGATTAGTTTTCCTTTTGGTAAAGACTAATTTTTTATTTATTTTAATACGTATTTTTTTTTTAAAAAGTTCTGCATAAGATTTAAAATTGTTGAATTTTGTTATTCCTCATAAAATACTACGGACACTACGAAAAAGCATGTCGTTATAACGGTGATCTTATGGCGGTCAAGAACAACCGCTACAAATGAACAAATTAAGTAGCGGTTTTAAACCAAAACCGCCACAAATTAGTGTAAGAGCATTGCCAAAATGCTTGACCATTTTTGCTTAACACATCAGTTCACAAAACCCTTTGCAAAGAAATATGGCTGACCTTAGCGATCGTTATGGTCAAGTCCGTCAGCGGTTGTTTCGTAAGCGGTTATGTCAAAATAACCGCTACCAAATCACGAAAACGACACACCTTTGTCACGTTAGAAAGAAAGCGACACGTTCGATCAAATTCAAATTTGGTAGCGGTTCTCACAATAACCGCTTACAAAATTTATTCTATAAATAGCCAATTCCATCCGTACAACAATTATAATGTTTAAAAATATTCTAAATCTAGCTTTTTTGTCAGCCATTTGAAAGAGCATTCCCAAGTACGGGCCCGGTTTTGGCAAGGTGTTGAACAGTTGGGTGGTCCGCGTGGTGTTCCGGAAACAAGGTACACTGGAGCCACGTATCCTTTGACCATGATCTCCATTTTTGAAGTACTTGGCGATACACTTGTAGGTCTGGGTTCCGTCGTATTTGGAAATCTTTGGTGTCACGAGCCTCTGGATAAAGCGTAGCCATTATTTTGGCCAAGTAAAAGGGAGTGCGACTTTCTCCTGCATCTGAGCTTGCATCGATGACGCGACTAACGTCTTTTTAGAAAGGTTTTGTTGTTGGAGCCTCTCTTGCCGTCTTTTCGACGTCCGTAGAGATCTTTCTTTAAGTGTTAACGGTGTTGTCGTGATTAGCCCTTTATCTGCGATCTTGTCTTTTCTTGCTTACGGCTTCTGAGTGTATCATTCCTGCGTCTCAAAGTGTCTTCTGCCGTGATGCATGCGTGACGTCCCAATATTCCGAGATGTTGAAGTGCCATTTTGGCTGGGGTCCACGTTGCTCTTCTGCGTTCCCGTCATGATCCTTGGTTTGTCCCGTGACATCCGAACTAATTTCACAATCTCTTCCTCGCGGCGGTACATCTCTTCTCTCATACTTGGACGTCCTCTTTCCGCTATGTCCACGATTCGTGTTTCCATCTCGTCTATTCTATCAATACGGAACCAAGGGTGGTTATTAATAGTTGAATATCGGGGTTGACCACTTCAAGGGTTTCGGTTTACAACAGATATGACATTTTCGGGGGTGGAGAATTCAACGTAATAAACAATCTAAAACCGGTTTCTACCCAGCAAATTCAAGCTGTATATTTTAGATAAGAAAGTCTTTATGAACTTTTCTCATGTGATACTTCAACATTAGTCTTTGCCCCTTTAAATACTCAAAGTTAAATATAATTGTGGATGTAGTAATATATTTTCCCGACCTTCGGGGTTAGTACGCTAGATTTGCTTGATTTCTTGTGTTTTTGTGCCTCTACCAATCTAGATTTCGATCCCAACCATTGAAGCGTAAGGAAATGGATGAGTGGAAGTGGAGAGAATTTAAATCTAAAGAATTTCTCATAGTAAAAGATATTCTAACCATGGGGAAAACTCCAACCAAAGTTGGATGTATATAGTTGTGAATCGTTGAATAAATCCATCGATGGTCTCAAGGCAATTAGTCAAGAGTAGTATTGTATATTCTGGATATTCTCATGGGCTTTACTTAAGATCTTGCAAAAATGCAAGCAAGGAGCATTAAAATTTTCTTTGTGCTTTTGTGAACACAATGTCATAGGTTACTTTGTTTACTGCACAAAATAATTTACATTCTTCCCAATTCCCATATATATGTTTTTGTTAAAAGGGATATATATATATATGTGTGTGTGTATAGATATGCATACACACAAATATGTATAGATATATGTATTACCACTAGAAATGTGGAAAAGAAAAAAATAGAATTATAAGAATGGAATCGAAGGAAGAGAAATACATATGATAGAATTATAGTAAAAAAGAAAAAAATGTAATGATACAGATAGGAAATTATGAATTAAAAATTCAAGAATTAAATCAATATAATGAACCTCAATGTGGCATAATATTAGGACTAGACTTTTTAGAAAAATATTATCCTTTTACTTGCTACTATTAAGATTTGCTCCCAGATCTACTAAAATATGATACTTTCTAGCCTCTATATTTTTCATAATTAAATTTTATCAATATATAATATAATGGTCTTTCACTCCGACAATACTTTTAATTTCTTTTTTAAGATTCTTTCTACAAATTTCTCTTTAATTTAATCTTATTCTAATATTATCTATAACCTGAATGATGTAAACCTGAAAATTTATTATATAATTCTAGATGTCCCATTTTCTTTGTTATACCCCTACCTTCTTGATTTATTTTATTTATTCTTTTAATTATAATTCTCATTAGTGTTTTATTTGTGTCTAAGACCTTGATTATATTATTGTTATATCCATAATATGTTTGCAATAAATATAGATAACAAGAAATAATTTGTATTTTATTTTTAAAAATAATAAATGAAATACACACAAGATACACAAATAAATAAGTAAACAGAAATAAATACTCTTTGTTAAAAGAAAAGAAATAGCAACTAAGTAAAACAAGTGAAAATGATAAACTATTAACAATAAAAACTAAATGCGTTATGAATAAATATTATAAATAATATGTACTCTCTTCATCAAAAGATAAATAATATGTACTTTATTTACAAATAAAAAATTCCTGTGAAAATATAAATATAAATATAAATATAAATAATAAATAATAAATGGAGGATGAGATCAAATCATAGAGGAGAAAGTGTTCAATACATTAAATAAAAAACAAAAATATATTATCAAAGAAATAAATAAATAACAACTAATTAATACAAGTGAGAATGATAAATTATACCTTCTTAATTAATAACCAATAAATGTATCAATAATGAATCATTATAAAAACAAACAGAATGATAAATAAAGGGTTCAAATAGGATATACTATTATGGGAAAATTAAAATAAAGGACCAAGAGAAAATAATATTTATTATAAAGGACCATAAAAGTTATAATTACTTAAAAGGACCAAATATTATAATATAAATTTAAAATTACTAAATTGTCCCTAATCAAACCTTATGTATTATCTCTTGTATTCATAATTAAAAAAATAACTAAAATTAAAAACTAAACTGTCTAGATCATATCTTTTTTTTTTAATATATTATTTAATTAATAACTATTAAAAATAAAAACTAAACATATTTCACTGTTTGCATATATTATTTAAGGGTAATTTCACTGTTTGAATGAACTAAATTGTCCCTAATCAAATCTCATGTATTATCAATTAAGCTCTTTTTATAAAAATAAACTCATTTCATATTTTTAAGGATATAATAGGTTAATTAGATTTTTTAATTTTATTAACATTACATGAATTTTTAACCCACATAAATTGCTTCTAAAACAAAAATAAATCATAACAAACTTTCTTGTTTTAACATATATAATAAATTATAAAAGACATTGACTTTTATTAAATATAATTCTATCTCGGATTAAAAAAAAATTGATTTAAAAACAATTTTAATTTTTACAAATTGAAGAATGCCTAATTTTTTTTTTCATAGATATATATTCAAGTTGTGAAAAATAAAAATTGAAAAAACTATTGTTTAATTTGATGAAACTTGGAATTCTTATTAATTTTAAAAATAGAATGGGGAAGAGAATGTAAAAGGGAATGCAAGAGATTTTGTAGGGGGCAATTTAGTACTTTTTAATCTTATATTTTTATATTTGGTCCTTCTAAATAATTACAATTTTTATGGTCCTTCTCCATAAATATTTTTTGGTCTAGGTCCTTCATTCTAATTTTCCCTACTATTATTGTGTCCATATTTTATTAGTTCATATATATTATACAATTAATAAGTCAAAAAAGAAAAAAGAAAAACCCAACTAAATAGACATCTTTAGATTTTCTTAACAAGAAGAAATAAAAATGATATATCAATGTTTTTTTAAAAAAAAAAAACAAGGTAATGCTTGTTTGAATAGATCCTAAAATGTAAGTTTTAGAAGAAGAATTAATTACGGTAGAAACACAAAGATACGAGTTATAAACTTATAAGGAATAAGAATCAGTAGTGATGATAAGATTTATAAATATAAATAACATATATAAAGGGAGGATGAAATCAAATCATAAAGAAGAAATGGTCCAATACATTAAATAAAAAACTGAATTTAAATGATTATTGATAAATAAATAAACAATTAATGTATCAATAAAATATGTCTAAGAAAAACATCAAAGAAACAAAATTTAGAGGCAACTAATTTTTTTCCAGGTAAACATGTAAATGATAATAATGGCTATTTATGCCTTCAAATATTGTAATGTTTAATAATTTTTATACTAATAAATTATAGAAGGTCGTAAATTGAGAGTCACGAGAGGAGGGTGGTGGTGGGCGCAGGCGCGGTTAGAAGAGAGTAAAGCTACGAGAATGAGAGTTATCGCGACGGGAAGAGAGGTTGAGAGAGCGAAATTCAATTTTAAGTAGCGACAAATAAAAATTCTAGGGAATGTTTTTTTATGCTTCTCCAATTTTTTATGATGCTATAATGAAATAAACGGAAATAAATTTAAAAACAATACAATTTGAGATTTTCGTAATTTTTTTTTTTATAAATTTGTTTATTCCAATAATATGAAATTTGAAAATCACCCAAGATTTTCAAATTTGAAATTTAACAAAATCATAACTTCTTAATTTATTATGGCTAGGTTAACTCATTAACTGAATCTCCAATTGTGGGGGAGAAAAATTTACAAATTCATCATCAATTTCATATCATTATAAAATTAAAATCAATACTAAGTAAAGATATAAATGAATAAAATGATGTAATTTATTAGAAAAAGAGAAAATTGAGGAGCAAACTAGGGGGAAACCTAATTATTCAAACTTTTAGATAGGAGGCTCAAAAAATTGATCGGACATGGTACTCTATTTTTAACGATTAGGGACCAAAATAAAAATTTGTGCTAATAACTTAATATGTTGAAGAAAATTTAATTTATTCTTTTTATTTAATTCTAATTATTAAGGAGCGATTATTATTTTCGTTTAAAATTATTAAGTTATGTTTTATCTCACTCACCCTCCGGAATGCGATAAGACTCGGTGGCTGCAATCTCCCGTAACCCTATTGTGCCCCTATTTTCACCCAAGAGATTGAAGAGTCGATGTAATGAGGATTGGGCATTGTCAACCGGAGAGCGTCTTTTCCCCGAAACGTAAAGATGAGATTATTTGAATTCTTGGCATTTATTGGGAAGAGTAATTCGGTTGTATCTTGATTAGTAGCCGTTGCTAATCGGTTCTTTTACCTTCAAACCTTCCTCGATTTCTCCCTCTCTCATATCTTGCCTATTCTAGGTCTTTTGATTTTGCCGTTGCTTCAGCTCCCTTGATTTTCTTCTCCATTGATTTTGTTCGTGTTGGTTCTTTAGTACTCTATTTTCTCCCCTCCTCATCACTCATCTCTCAGTCCCCCCAGCTCTTGATTGCAATCAAAGTTTTGGCATCGTCCATTTCCTTGTTTGAAGGTTGGATTGCCTTCAGTTCCCAAAATTCTACTTCTGTCTCCAAAATGAGTCCTAGCTCCTCGTACCACTGCTTTCTCTCAACATCAATTTTCCTTTACACTACTTTTGAATCTTCCTTCGCTGCCTGTCCCAGTTCTTCTCTCTGGATACAGAGAAAGGGAAGAATTATTACGAGGTAAACCCAAAGGCTCTTCACTGCATGTTACTATCTTCCCGGTGAATCTACCAACTGCAAGGTACTTTATCCATACTTTCGCCCCCTTTCCTCTTTCTTGCGTGTTATTGATATGTGCTCCTTTTTATTCCATAAAGATTGCTTGTATCTTTTGTTTTGTTGGAAACCAGGCAACTAGGCTTTTGTGACATTCATTTGAATGTACATCCTTCTTTTTCATTTGTTGCTAAAATATTGACGCAGTAGAAGAAAATTAAGAAAGATAATGTTTATTCCTTTTGCAGATATATCATCCAGACAAGAATGCTAATAATCCTAGAGCATCGGATATGTTCAAGGAACATATGAAAAACGCCATCAGACTCTAAGGGCTTTGAGGTGATTAAAGTTTTGTTCGGGGATTAACCATTAACACATTAAGATGTTGTGAACCTTGCCAGATTTACATTTTTCATCAATTTTTAAGATCCCCATGCATAATCTTTTTGAATTGTAATCGAACATCTGATATTGACATTTTCACATATTAACATGTAATGAACGGATGCAGCGGTATGACATTGTAAATGGTGTTTCTGAAGTGGAAGTAGTCGCAAATGAAACTGCAGCTGATACAGAAGAGGATAAGGGTACCATACAAAAGCAATACCTTTTTCTTCTGGAAGTATTTCATTTCCTTGATGTAGTTACTATCTTGTTTAGAGAAAGGCGTGCCTACTTTCTGGCTCACTGCTATGAAAAATAATGAAGTGTTAGCCGAGGAGGTTAGTCATTTGTATTTATTATTCAGTTGTTATTTAAACCTCCCATATGAGTTTCCCTGTCAAGACTCAAGACACAATTATAACTGTTTTCACTGATACATCTCTAAGTGAGATGAAAGAGCTTTCAAGTATCTCAAAGATATTAAATGGAGCTAGACAGAAAGTCCCAAAGAATTTAAGCTCGAGTTTTACTGTGTCAATGATCCTTATTTTAAGAATTCTGTCTGGACAAAAACATATCATATGATTGATGAAGATGAGCCTATTCTGGAGAAAGGCAATTGGGTAAGTCTCTCTCTCTCTCTCTCTCTCACACACACACACACAAATCTTTTATTTTATCTTCTAACCCTCAATTACAATCATGTAAGATGGTCTAGCTGACGATGGTTTGTTGTTCTTTTCATGTAGCAGGGAAATTTAATGGTACCCTAGCAAATGCTTGCCCTAGAAGCTGCTCAAGGAAAAGCCGAAGAAGGGTTCAAACAATGCTAAACCAATTACTAAAACTGAAACTTTTGAATCTAGGTCCTTGGCTCTAATTCTCCATATAAACCAAGAATTAGTTACTGATTCATTGGAATCTAGGTTAGAACTGAGTGTGCATTTCCTATCACTCGGTGAAATTCATTGATTTGCGCTTATTCTATTGATTGGAAGTCATTTTCCTGTCATTGGCAGCAAATCTGAGCTCTGAGCTGATCGCTTATTGAACTTGTGATTAACCATGCTATTTGCTAAATTATAAATCTACTGGAAAGTTTGCTGGCAACTTGAAATTGTTATGCTCAACTGATGTGGAAATCAAATTCTTGCTGTTATACTTGATTTGCACTTGATTTCTACTAGGCATAGAGGTTACATTTGCAATCTGTGCATGCTTCCATATTGTTCTGAATTGTGTTAGTTCTTGGCATAATTTACTGCCATTAGTGGTCATTACTGGCCTCTGGAAGTGGAACTTTTGTGTGTAATTGTTGTGATTCTCAGAATTGCATTTGGCTCACTGTTATTGGTAGCTTTAAGAAATCCATTTATTAAATCAGATCTGCTGTGTGACTTTTGAGTCCTTACAGTCTGTGCGTTTGCTAATTTGTGACAGGAAATTCCACTTGAACTAATTCACTTGTTGCTAGATTTGATTGTGGGTATTGATTGTTGAGATGATCACTCAAGTTGTCTAGAATTAGTTAACTCACTACCATTCATTCATTACATCCAATTTCATGCTGTCACACATTCTTGAAGTTAATCTTGAAGATTGAAGAGGGAGTGCTTTGAATTGTGTAGTATTACTTCAATCAGATTTGTCAAAGATTCTAGGGTTGAGAATTCCCATAATCTGATTTAAAACCCAAGTATATCCATGACTTTATTCATGAGATTCTCTCATTTGACTTGCCACTAGATTTACGCATACATGAGCTTGATCACTTCACTAACATGATTTCTCGTTGATCATATTGCTACCGATTATGATACCTCGCCTTGTAGGTAATTCATGGGATAGGTCTCCAAGGGACTCAACATGTACCATATATCTTGGAGCCTTTACCAATCGATCCTAAACCACCATCAAGGAGGATTCATCAAGGAGGAAGGACTATATTGGAGGGAGGGGCTTATGATTCTCATCCGGGGTGGGAATTTATGTTTCATGACTTTAAGAAGATTTCATCGCACGGTTGTCCCTTTCCCTCACTTTACATCATTTTTTTTAGATTGATTAATTGTTTTATGAGCTTTATTGTTAAACAAAACATAGTTTTTTTTTGTTGGAGGGGGGGTGGTTGGTGTTAGTCTAGTAGTAAAAGGTAGTTGTTATGGCATAGGTTTTGGTACCTCGGTTCTATCCAGCTGTATTTGTGCTATTTCTATTCTTCCGTTATTTCACATTGAGGACGATGTTCTTCTCATGTGACTTTGATTTCTATTTCTCTCGATCGATCTGATTCTATTTTGGAGTCTCGATCTGTGTTGGCGATTATTTGCTTGAACTTTGCACTATAATTTCGGGTTTGATGGTTGCTTGATGGTCTAGAAACACGTCCTTTTGAATAGTATCAAGGATTGTTGAAGTGTGAATTGCTTGTTGAATCAATGAATTTTGGAACTTTGCATCAAGGCAGAATAATATCATGCATTAAGTTCAATTCATATGCGATTTGGTCTTGGTGAGTGAATGAAGGCGAGTAAGCCAGTTGGAAGGATTTGGGCCTGAATTTTTCTTAAAATTTGTGTGATACCATCTAGCTTAATAACTTCCTAGAACTTGTCTCAATCCTTAATTTGAGACCACATCAGCTCTAGGAATTGTGAATATGATAAGGGCATTCCATTCAAACCCCTTTGACCAAACAACAGCCTATACACATTAAATCCCTTGTTTGACCCTTTGAGCCCTTCGTTATTCTTTCATTTTCCATCAATGATTAATGAATACTGCATGTGCTGAATGTTTGGAGGTTATGACTTGCTAAGTTGATTGAATAAATAATGAATTCATGTTTATTGAAATTAGTTGATGTATGCAATCTTGGTGACAAGAACTAAGTGAGGCTGAAATTTTGGGAGAATGAACTTTCTTTTGCCACCGAGTTATTGTTACAATGCTAGAAAGAAAGTGATGGAAAAAAAAAAAGAATAGAAAAAAGAGTGAAAAGAAAAGGAAAAAAAGATACAAAAAAATGCAGAAAGAGGCAATGAAAAGTTATATGAAAAACAGGAGAATGAATAGAACAAAGGAGAGAGAAAAGCCTAAGGAGAAGAAGAAAAAGAAAAAGATGAAAAACAGAAAGGAAAGAAGAGAAATGAGAGCTATCTAAGTGGCGGGGTAAAACGAGAAGAAGCACTCATAGTTGCGGATGGATGATTGACTTGTGCATATGTGGTACTTAAGTGATTGATGTTGAGTTTCTTTGTCATGAACATATGAATTTGTGCATGTTTGGTGTCATCAACTCTTCATGGAAGTTGTATCGAGAGTAACATACATGTGCAGTTTTCATTAATAATTGGCATTTACTTCCACCCCATCATTTGGCCTTTCCAACATTACAGACCCTAAAAAGACCCTTTGATTCACGAAGACTATGGGCTACTTAGTGGTGGAGATGTAGGATAGTTACAAGCTTATGGGAAGCCTAAATAAGATGGTCGTGAGAGAAATATCCTTGATTAATGAGAGTGAGAGCGAAACACTTACCGTGTGAGAAATATCCTTGATTAATGAGAGTGAGAGCGAAACACCTACCGTGTGAGAAATCTCCTCCTTTATTTGCTTTCCTTGATTAAATCGTTTTTTGGCACGAATTTGTTTTGGATTGATGCTATTTGAAGGAGAACGTTGATGAATACAAGTGGTTCATATTTGAGCTTGCTTTGATAATCTTCATTGGTGGTGTGTTTGAGATTCAGTTTTATTCTGTTATTTTGCCCGGAGTGTAAAACCTTACTTTTGTGTGTGTGTGTGTGTGTGTGGGGGGGGGGGGATTGATAGAACCCATTATTTTCATATATTTTTATGCATAATCTTAGGTTTTCATCACTTTGATTGAACTAAAATGTGTTAGTTAGAAGATAACTGTGTTTAGTAGTGATTATATGGACTAATTTTAAATTTGACAAATTTTATCACTTCTTTAATTCCGTAAGTGTCTATTATTTTAATCACAAGATATTACATTTAATTTGGGGTTCAATTTAATTTGTAGGACCCTTGGAAGTTCTTTGTAAAGTATCAGCTGAGATTCTGCACTTAAGAGTTTTGTTGTGAATTGAGCTGGAATTAAACTGTCACCTGAGATTCTGTGACTTCATCATCACTGTCCTGTGGCAACTTGTTGGTTGGCCAACCTTTCTGGTCAACTTTATTCTTTGGTTGCTTCTTCTTTGGTTGGATCACGTAAGGGTTAATTAAATTTGGCTTGTCGGGTGTTATTAATCCTTTTTTATTTAATACTAAACATCTTAAGTTTGTATTTCAAGTTACTTTATACTTCAAACTTCAAGAGATTGATCATAGAAACCTAGACACCTTTCATTTCAGTTTTCATCTTCTTTGGAATTCTACCTTGTTTTCAACTAAATATTCTCAATAAAGTTATTTTCTTTTATTTCACTTGTCTACCAATAAAGTTTTCTTTTTCTTCCCCTGTTCATATGGTTAGTTTTGACTCATTTATCTCATTTTCCCTGCTGCTATTTTGAAATCTTCAGTACCCTACTGAGGCTAAGTAGTTGTTGAAAATCCAGCGGGAGCTTGATGAAACAAGAATCATCCTGGTGAGCGTTAGATTTACATATGGATCAATGTGTTATAAACTTCTTGTCAGTTGGACATTCTTCTTCTCTAGCAGCTGTCCAGCTCTTTTTATTTTATATTTATATTAACCTTCTGTGAAAAAACTTGTAAAATTATTTGGGGGTTTTGGAACTTGTTTCTCAATACATATGTTGATCAATGCATGCTCATGCAATTCAAGAATCACGTTATACTCTCTGAATAATTCATTCTCGAGTGAGATGTTATCATAGAATTTATAAAACCACCCTTTTACTAATGATTGTTGTCTTGCTATTTTGTTTTTAAATCTGTATTTATGCTTATTAATGTGCCTTTGAATGGTAATATTGAAATTAATTTGGTGTCTTGACCTACCCATGCTACATGTGAATTTGTAGACTTTTGTTACTTTCTCCCTTCCTCTCCATTTTTGCATTGCTTTTTTATGCTTTTTATCTCTAGATGCTGAGGTGTCTATGCAGGTAGTTGTTTCCTTTTAATTGGAGAACAATATAAGATTATTGATAGTGCTCTTGCACTTGGGGAGAGGTTGGACAATTTAGTTGAGAAGGGTTCTAAATAGGCCATTTCTTTTGTGCGCCAATCTCTTATCTATATACGTGTTAATAGTCATTTATCATCATTTTTTTGGGGTGCCAAATTGTCATTTGCACTGATAGCTTGTAATTACTTTATAAAGCACGAGGTTGTTATGGAAATCAATGTTTACATAAACAGTTTCTTTAATTTTGGAAGGAATTCATGTTAATGGTGTGTGGATAAATATTATTCCTTAGTAGAAATGTGCTGATTTATTTTTGTTTTTCTATTTTCTGTATCACATGCAGAATAATATAGATCTCTAGTGATGCTCTCAAATATCTTTACAAGTCCTTTGCGTCAGAATATATATCCCATTGTTTAAATTGAAGATTCTTTTGACCAAGATGGCCGTGAGCTACTAGGAACCTAAAATGTAATAGTTCTGATTAAGATAATCATTTTTTTACGATCGCAATGGTAATTTTAGATATCTGAATCGATTCCCTTTAATTGAAAATAGGTGACTTAGTGGGAAGTGGAGAGACTTGCAAGCAAGACCTGAGGATTTGGCCTCAGCATGTGGACACTGGACGTTATTTGCATATTCTTGATAAGAAATACTCAAGGATATAAATGTTAGTTCATTTGGAGTATAAGAGGCATTGACAAAAGTGGCTAAGATGGTCTCCATTCAAGTAAGATGAAATTTTGGTTTTTATGTGTTCTGCTGATTTAGGTAAATTAATCTTGTAATTTCTGTACTGAGCTTCAGTTGTATTTGTACCCTTCTTTTTTGGGGGCCTATACTGTGTATTAAGTTGTTGGAGTGGGTCAATAACTTTGTGGATTAACCTAATGCTGAATCATATAGGTCTGTGGTGTCCAGGAAAAGCGTGCTGATAACGTGTAGTTGGCAGCAGGGGTGTACCTTCAGTTTGAGTGTGTGATGATTTTGATTATTGGAAGTGGTTCTTTCGTTGCAGGAGGCATAAATGATTCATTTTTCTTTGTAAAATGCTCTACAAAAGGAGGGAAGGGAATATAGGATGTGGAAAATGTCATGTGTAGCCAGCCCCATGGCCTCTGGATATCCTTGATGGACAACAGAAACGACCCATTCTTGCCTGAGATTAGTGAACATCCTACAAGCTCTACATTTGAAAGTTTAGTACCTTCAATCTGAGAGTATTTCAATGATACCCACCATTGGCATCTTCTACTATTATCTCCTCTACTATTTCACCATCACTTAAAACCTCTTTTGTTACTTGTCAAACCCATTGCTACCTTTCCACCTCATGCCTTTTATTTTCACTTTTCTAGCTCTTAGTTATCACATCTCTTCTTTTTCTAGTCTTGATGGCCTGCAGCATCGCAAATAGAGTCTTCATTTGTCCAATCGTTTCCCAAGTCCAGATCTGAAACCTAATGAATCTAAGGGCTATTTTATTAAGCACATTTTTGTTTCGAGTTGACTGGTGTTGAGTATGATTTCTTTAAGTTTGCTCATGATTCTAGAATTGAGGGAGGTTATAATCTGATTTGTACTCTTAAGCATATTCACAGTTCTACTCATGAAATCCTCCTCTCTTGCGACTTGTCACCAGATTTAACTATACATGAGCATAATCACTTGAATTGCATGTTGTTCCTCCTGGACTTGAGGATGATATCAAGTGCTTGTCACTTGATAGCTCACTTGCCACTTCTCAGAGCTTTCATTTTAGATTTTTATTTTCTGACTCATGTAGCTTTAGTATTTCTTCATTTTCTAGCCATGATGCGCCTGGAAAGGAGTTTCTCTATGTTCTTTGGCAGAAAAGGCATTCGAAGTTGCACTTTCTCACTTGATTGACATTTTTGTATTTGTCTCTCCGCTGGTATTGTTGAAATTGCATAGCTATTGATTTAAACTTGTACTCTGTCACATTCAGCTTGGTCGTGAATGGACAAATCTAATGCTAACTAGTAAGAAAATGCTTATTTTAAACTGAATAACAATTGTTCTCAAGAGGCTAAACTTGACCTAATGAGTTCTTAAGTGCATTTGACTGACATTCTATTTTGTTCCGTTTGTACCTGTTACTGAAATCCCAGGTTCAACATCTACGTTCAACATCTACTTGCTCTTCCTTGTTTTCTTAATATGGATTTGACTCTTGAGTTGTTTTTCTAAATTTGACTTGGCACCTTGAACTTTTTATTTTCATTCTATTTTATTTAGTTGTTTTTTTCGATCTTTTTTATTTTCATTCTATTTTATCCTTTCTCATTCGTATTATATTACTTTGGAATTATATTAATTGCTTCTCTCTTTTATCTATAACTTTATATGACTTAATGAGGTTGCCTAATATGTTTGTGTTGTTTAAATTATTTAACTTAGTTTCATGCTTTTTATTTGTTCCTCATATTGATTTTCTTATCCTATTTCTTGTTCCACACTGAGGTTCTGAATTTTATTTGTATTATTTAAATTATTTGAGTTGTTTGAGCTATTTTGTTTACATTTGATTTTTATTTGCTTATTTTTCTTATTTTCTTACATTTGTATATATTTGTTCTCTCTTTTAACTACGACTCTCTTCTCACGTGTTTCTTTTTTTTTTTTCTTTTTCTTTTTCTCCAGTTTCTTCTCATGTGTATCTATTTAAATTATTTGATTTTGATTTGCTATTTTTTTGTCATATTTGAATTAAATTATTTCTTACTCTTTGTTGTCACGTTTGTAGTATTTAAATTGTTTGATATTAAGTTATGTATTATTTAGTAGTTAATAGATATTTATGATTTATAATTATTACTAACTTTATAATTTAATGGACTTATTTAATGGACTTTCGAGTAATTTATTTATCATATTTATCTATCTATTTATTATTTAGTTGTTTCTTTTCGATCTTTTTATTTTCATTCTATTTTATCCTTTCTCATTCGCATTATATTACTTTGGAATTAGATTAATTGCTTCTCTCTTTTATCTATAACTTTATATGACTTAATGAGGTTGCCTAATATGTTTGTGTTGTTTAAATTATTTAACTTAGTTTCATGCTTTTTATTTCTTCCGATATTGATTTTCTCATTCTATTTCTTGTACCACTTGAGTTGCTGAATTTTATTTGTATTATTTAAATTATTTGAGTTGTTTGAGCTATTTTGTTTAGATTTGATTTTGTATTTCTTGATTTTTTCTTATTTTCTTACATTTGTATGCTATTTGTTCTCTCTTTTATCCATGACTCTCTTCTCACGTGTTTCTCTTTCTTTCATTCTTCCTTTTTGGCCAATTTCTTCTCATGTGTAGCTATTTAAATTATTTGATTTTGATTGGCTATTTTTATGTCATATTTGACTTAAATTATTTCTTACTATTTGTTGTCACGTTTGTAGTATTTAAATTGTTTGATATTAAGTTATGTATTATTTAGTAGTTAATAGATATTTAGGATTTATAATTATTACCTAACTTTATAATTTAATGGACTTATTTATTGGACTTTGAGTAATTTATTTATCATATTTATCTATTTTCTATTGATTATTGAGTTGTTTAATCGTATTTAATTCGATCTTTTTATTTTTTTATTTTATTTTATTTTATCCTTTTTCATTCGTATTATATTACTTTGGAATTAGATTAATTGCTTCTCTCTTTTATCTATAACTTTCTATGACTTAATGAGGTTGCCTAATATGTTTGTGTTGTTTAAATTATTTAACTTAGTTTCATGCTTTTTATTTGTTCCTCATATTGATTTTCTTATCCTATTTCTTGTACCACATTGAGGTTCTGAATTTTGTTTGTATTATTTAAATTGTTTGAGTTGTTTGAGCTATTTTGTTTACATTTGATTTTTTATTTGCTTATTTTTCTTATTTTCTTACATTTGTTTCCTATTTTTCTCTCTTTTATCCATGACTCTCTTCTCACGTGTTTTCTTTTTTTTTTTCCCTTTTTTTTTTCTCCAGCTTTCTTCTCATGTGTATCTATTTAAATTATTTGATTTTGATTTGCTATTGTTTTTGTCATATTTGACTTAAATTATTTCTTACTCTTTGTTGTCACGTTTGTAGTATTTAAATTGTTTGATATTAAGTTATGTATTATTTAGTAGTTAATAGATATTTATGATTTATAATTATTACTAACTTTATAATTTAATGGACTTATTTAATGGACTTCGCGTAATTTATTTTTCATATTTATCTATCTATTTATTATTTAGTTGTTTAATTCGATCTTTTTATTTTGATTCTAATTTATCCTTCGTCATTCGTATTATATTAATTTGGAATTATATTAATTGCTTCTCTCTTTTATCTATAACTTTATATGACTTAATGAGGTTGCCTAATATGTTTGTGTTGTTTAAATTATTTAACTTAGTATCATGCTAGTTATTTGTTCCCGATATTTATTTTCTTATTCTATTTCTTGTACCACACTGAGTTGCTGAATTTTATTTAAATTATTTGAGTTTTATTTATATTATTTAAATTATTTGAGTTGTATGAGCTATTTTGTTTACATTTGATTTTGTATTTGCTGATTTTTCTTATTTTCTTACATTTGTATTGTTTGTTCTCTCTTTTATCCATGACTCTCTTCTCATGTTTCTTTTTTTTTTTTTCTTCTTCTTTTCGCCAGTTTCTACTCATGTGTACCTATTTAAATTCTTTGATTTTGATTTGCTATTTTTTGTCATATTTGACTTAAATTATTTCTTACTATTTGTTGTCACGTTTGTAGTATTTAAATTGTTTGATATTAAGTTATGTATTATTTAGTAGTTAATAGATATTTATGATTTATAATTATTACTAACTTTATAATTTAATGGACTTATTTAATGGACTTTCGAGTAATTTATTTATCATATTTATCTATCTATTTATTATTTAGTTGTTTTGTTCGATCTTTTTATTTTCATACTATTTTATATTTTATCCTTTGTCATTCGTATTATATTACTTTGGAATTAGATTAATTGCTTCTCTCTTTTATCTATAACTTTATATGACTTAATGAGGTTTCCTAATATGTTTGTGTTGTTTAAATTATTTAACTTAGTTTCATGCTTTTTATTTGTTCCTCATATTGATTTTCTTATCCTATTTCTTGTACCACACTGAGGTTCTGAATTTTGTTTGTATTATTTAAATTGTTTGAGTTGTTTGAGCTATTTTGTTTACTTTTGATTTTTTATTTGCTTATTTTTCTTATTTTCTTACATTTGTATCCTATTTGTTCTCTCTTTTAACTATGACTCTTCTCACGTGTTTCTCTTTCTTTTTTTCGCTTTTTTTTTTTCTCCAGTTTCTTTTCATGTGTATCTATTTAAATTATTTGATTTTGATTTGCTATTCTTTTTGTCATATTTGACTTAAATTATTTCTTACTCTTTGTTGTCACGTTTGTAGTATTTAAATTGTTTGATATTAAGTTATGTATTATTTAGTAGTTAATAGATATTTATGATTTATAATTATTACTAACTTTATAATTTAATGGACTTATTTAATGGACTTTCGTAATTTATTTTTCATATGTATCTATCTATTTATTATTTAGTTGTTTTTGTTCGATCTTTTATTTTCATTCTATTTTATCCTTTCTCATTCGCATTATATTACTTTGGAATTAGATTAATTGCTTCTCTCTTTTATCTATAACTTTATATGACTTAATGAGGTTGCCTAATATGTTTGTGTTTTTAAATTATTTAACTTAGTTTCATGCTTTTTATTTCTTCGATATTGATTTTGATTCTATTTCTTGTACCACATTGAGTTGCCGAATTTTATTTGTATTATTTAAATTATTTGAGTTGTTTGAGCTATTTTGTTTAGATTTGATTTTGTATTTGCTGATTTTTCTTATTTTCTTACATTTGTATGCTATTTGTTCTCTCTTTTATCCATGATTCTCTTCTCACATGTTTCTCTTTCTTTCATTCTTTTTTTGGCCAGTTTCTTCTCATGTGTAGCTATTTAAATTATTTGATTTTGATTGGCTATTTTATGTCATATTTGACTTAAATTATTTCTTACTATTTGTTGTCACGTTTGTAGTATTTAAATTGTTTGATATTAAGTTATGTATTATTTAGTAGTTAATAGATATTTAGGATTTATAATTATTACCTAACTTTATAATTTAATGGACTTATTTATTGGACTTTCGCTTATTTAAAGTAATTTATTTATCATATTTATCTATCTATTGATTATTGAGTTGTTTCATATTTTGATCTTTTTTTTATTTTCATTCTATTTTATCCTTTCTCATTCGTATTATATTACTTTGGAATTAGATTAATTGCTTCTCTCTTTTATCTATAACTTTCTATGACTTAATGAGGTTGCCTAATATGTTTGTGTTGTTTAAATTATTTAACTTAGTTTCATGCTTTTATTTGTTCCTCATATTGATTTTCTTATTCTATTTCTTGTACCACACCGAGTTGCCGAATTTTGTTTGTATTATTTAAATTATTTGAGTTGTTTGAGCTATTTTGTTTACATTTGGTTTTGTATTTGCTGATTTTTCTTATTTTCTTACATTTGTATTCTATTTGTTCTCTCTTTTATCCATGACTCTCTTCTCACGTGTTTCTCTTTTTTTTTCCTTTTTCTTTTTTTCTCAGTTTCTTCTCATGTGTATCTATTTAAATTATTTGATTTTGATTTGCTATTCTTTTTGTCATATTTGACTTAAATTATTTCTTACTCTTTGTTGTCACGTTTGTAGTATTTAAATTGTTTGATATTAAGTTATGTATTATTTAGTAGTTAATAGATATTTATGATTTATAATTATTACCTAACTTTATAATTTAATGGATTTATTTAATGGACTTTGGGTAATTTATTTTTCATATGTATTTATCTATTTATTATTTAGTTGTTTCTTTTCGATCTTTTTATTTTCATTCTATTTTATCCTTTCTCATTCTTATTATATTACTTTGGAATTAGATTAATTGCTTCTCTCTTTTATCTATAAATTTATATGACTTAATGAGGTTGCGTAATATGTTTGTGTTGTTTAAATTATTTAACTTAGTTTCATGCTTTTTATTTGTTCGATATTGATTTTCTTATTCTATTTCTTGTACCACATCGAAGTTGCCGAATTTTATTTGTATTATTTAAATTATTTGAGTTGTTTGAGCTATTTTGATTACCTTTGGTTTTGTATTTGCTGATTTTTCTTATTTTCTTACATTTGTATTCTGTTTGTTCCCTCTTTTTGTATTCTATTTGTTCTTTCTTTTATCCATGACTCTCTCACGTGTTTCTCTTTCTTTCATTCTTCTTTTTTGGCAGTTTCTTCTCATGTAGCTATTTAAATTATTTGATTTTGATTGGCTATTTTTATGTCATATTTGACTTAAATTATTTCTTACTATTTGTTGTCACGTTTGTAGTATTTAAATTGTTTGATATTAAGTTATGTATTATTTAGTAGTTAATAGATATTTAGGATTTATAATTATTACCTAACTTTATAATTTAATGGACTTATTTATTGGACTTTCGAGTAATTTATTTATTATATTTATCTATCTATTGATTATTGAGTTGTTTTGTTCGATCTTTTTATTTTCATTCTATTTTATCCTTTCTCATTCGTATTATATTACTTTGGAATTATATTAATGGCTTCTCTCTTTTATCTATAACTTTCTATGACTTAATGAGGTTGCCTAATATGTTTGTGTTGTTTAAATTATTTAACTTAGTTTCATGCTTTTTATTTGTTCCTCATATTGATTTTCTTATCCTATTTCTTGTTCCCACATCGAGGTTCTGAATTTTGTTTGTATTATTTAAATTATTTGAGTTGTTTGAGCTATTTTGTTTACATTTGATTTTTTATTTGCTTATTTTTCTTATTTTCTTACATTTGTATCCTATTTGTTCTCTCTTTTAACTATGACTCTCTTCTCACGTGTTTCTTTTTTTTCCTTTTTCTTTTTTCTCCAGTTTCTTCTCATGTGTATCTATTTAAATTATTTGATTTTGATTTGCTATTCTTTTTGTCATATTTGAATTAAATTATTTCTTACTCTTTGTTGTCACGTTTGTAGTATTTAAATTGTTTGATATTAAGTTATGAATTATTTACTCGTTGATAGATATTTATCATTTATATTTATTACCTAACTTTATAATTTAATGGACTTATTTAATGAAATTTCAAGTAATTTATGTTGTTCAATATGTTTGTGCTTATTTAAATTATTTGAATTAATATTTTTGTGGTATTTCACATAGATGAGCTATTTTGTTTTGTATTTAAATACATTTTATTTAATTAGTTAATTTTTTTATTTATCATGTTTCTCTATCTATTTATTATTTAGTGGTTTATGTTCGATCTTTTTATTTTCATTCGTTCGTATTATATTAATTTGGAATTATATTAATTGCTTCTCTCTTTTATCTATAACTTTATATGACTTAATGAGGTTGCCTAATATGTTTGTGTTGTTTAAATTATTTAACTTAGTATCATGCTAATTATTTGTTCCAGATATTTATTTTCTTATTCTATTTCTTGTACCACCTTTGAGTTGCTGAATTTTATTTATATTATTTAAATTATTTGAGTTGTATGAGCTATTTTGTTTACATTTGATTTTGTATTTGTTGAGTTTTCTTATTTTCTTACATTTGTATTCTGTTTGTTCTCTTTTTATCCATGACTCTCTTCTCACGTGCTTCTCTTTCTTTCTTTATTTTTTGGCCGGTTTCTTCTCATGTGTATCTATTTAAATTATTTGATTTTGATTTGCTATTGTTTTTGTCATATTTGACTTAAATTATATCTTTCTACTTGTTGTCGGGTTTGTAGTATTTAAATTGTTTGATATTAAGTTATGTATTATTTAGTAGTTAATAGATATTTATGATTTATAATTATTACTAACTTTATAGTTTAATGGACTTTCGAGTAATTTATTTATCATATTTATCTATCTATTTATTATTTAGTTGTTTCGTTTGATCTTTTTATTTTCACTTTATTTTATCCTTTCTCATTCGTATTATATTACTTTGGAATTAGATTAATTGCTTCTCTCTTTTATCTATAACTTTCTATGACTTAATGAGGTTGCCTAATATGTTTGTTTTGTTTAAATTATTTAACTTAGTTTCATGCTTTTTATTTGTTTCGATATTGATTTTCTTATCCTATTTCTTGTTCCACATCGAAGTTGCTTGAATTTTATTTGTATTATTTAAATTATTTGAGTTGTTTGAGCTATTTTGTTTACATTTGATTTTGTATTTGCTGATTTTTCTTATTTTCTTACATTTGTATTCTGTTTGTTCTCTCTTTTATCCATGACTCTCTTCTCACGTGTTTCTCTTTCTTTCATTCTTTCTTTTTGGCTACGTTTTCTTCTCATGTGTAGCTATTTAAATTATTTGATGTTGATTGGCTATTTTTATGTCATATTTGACTTAAATTATTTCTTACTATTTGTTGTCACGTTTGTAGTATTGAAATTGTTTGATATTAAGTTTTGTATTATTTAGTAGTTCATAGATATTTATGATTTATAATTATCACCTAACTTTATAATTTAAAGGACTTTGGAGTAATTTATTTATCATATTTATCTATCTATTTATTATTTAGTTGTTTCGCTCGATCTTTTTATTTTCATTCTATTTTATCCTTTCTCATTTGTATTATATTACTTTGGAATTATATTAATTGCTTCTCTCTTTTATCTATAACTTTATATGACTTAATGAGGTTGCCTAATATGTTTGTGTTGTTTAAATTATTTAACTTAGTTTCATGCTTTTTATTTGTTCCTAATATTGATTTTCTTATTCTATTTCTTATACCACATTGAGTTGCCGAATTTTATTTGTATTATTTAAATTATTTGAGTTGTATGAGCTATTTTGTTTACATTTGATTTTGTATTTCTTTGATTTTTCTTATTTTCTTACATTTGTATTCTGTTTGTTATCGCTTTTATCCATGACACTCTTCTCACGTGTTTCTCTTTCTTTCCTTCTTTTTTTTTCGCCAGTTTTCTTCATGTGTATCTATTTAAATTATTTGATTTTGATTTGCTATTCTTTTTGTCATATTTGACTTAAATTGTTTCTTACTATTTGTTGTCTTGTTTGTTGTATTTAAATTGTTTGATATTAAGTTATGTATTATTTACTAGTTGATAGATATTTATGATTTATATTTATTACCTAACTTTATAATTTAACGGACTTATTTAATGAAATTTCAAGTAATTTATGTTGTTCAATATGTTTGTGCTTATTTAAATTATTTGAATTAATATTTTTGTGGTATTTCACATAGATGCGCTATTTTGTTGTCATGTCTAATATTTAATCTGTTATTTAATTAGTTAAGTTTTTTTATTTATCATATTTCTCTATCTATTTATTATTTAGTTGTTTCTGTTCGATCTTTTTATTTTCATTCTAATTTATCCCTCCTCATTCGTATTATATTAATTTGGAATTATATTAATTGCTTCTCTCTTTTATCTATAACTTTATATGACTTAATTAGGTTGCCTAATATGTTTGTGTTGTTTAAATTATTTAACTTAGTATCATGCTAATTATTTGTTCCGAGATATTTATTTTCTTATTCGATTTCTTGTACCACATTGAGTTGCTGAATTTTATTTATATTATTTAAATTATTTGAGTTGTATCAGCTATTTTGTTTACATTTGATTTTGTATTTGCTGATTTTTCTTATTTTCTTACATTTGTATTCTGTTTGTTCTCTCTTTTATCCATGACTCTCTTCTCACGTGTTTCTCTTTTCTTTTGTTTTTTTGTCGGGTTTCTTCTCATGTGTATCTATTTAAATTATTTGATTTTGATTTGCTATTTTTTTGTCGATTTGACTTAAATTATCTCTTGAGTGCCTTAATTTTGGATGTTATATGCGGACATGCCTTGATCCCACATCTCGTGAACATTTTCTTCCATCATAGGCGCGTAGCGCATTTGCAAATCCGACTTGAAGCCATTATCGGTCATGAACTTTTGGTCAACCTTGACTTACAAGGCGTCGACCAAAACCTTGTCCTCCTCAAAGCGTCCACATTTTTAGTTTCCTCTCTCTGTCTTATGCATGACTCGAGTTAATCAATAAATAACTCGAGTCATATCGTAATCCGAGGATTTACGATATCGTGATGGACTTTTGAAAACTAAAGTACAACTTTGTTGGTCGATTTCCTTGATGGCAAGGGTATCGTCTCATAGACCGAGATACCAAAGAGTGACGCTTGATTGCTATGATAGTTGTGCAAACGAAAGAAAATACAATTGGTTTGAGAGGTTTTTGTGGTTATGCTAATAATGAGGAAATAACAGTGAATTAAACTTGAGAAGATATCAATAAGAAGTTAATTTGGACTCGAGAATCACCCTTAAGTGCATTAATCCCAGGTTGCTCTACCCATTGCTATAGCATCTATCTTCGCATAGTTTGCGCAATGCAACAACATAGCTACTAACTACAAAGCTATTTGGTTAACCCGTCACTATAGTCTATCGATGCTTCCGTCGATACATATGATGCTAACTATACTCCTTCCATATTCCTATGGCAACTTTCTAGTTAGATCTACTTTACACTCGGGGTGTCATGGTTATGAGAGGTAGACCCATTCCGAAGCCTACAATAATAGGTCAAGCCGTGCACGGCTGCTAGAAAACACTATTTCTCAGGTCTAACCTCAACTCCTTGCCGAGAAGCCAGAGGCCACAAATCTAGCCCCTAGCTTTCGTTAATCGACTAGTAATTAATGCATTGATAATCAAACCAAATTTATTAAATTAAGAACTTGCAATGGGGTCATTTAACACTTTAAGGAATCATCCTTGTCCGACCATATGAAAATCGGTTCATGATTGACGAGGGAAACATAAAGCGAGACAATAACATAATGACCCGTGATCTAAATACTAAAATAAAAGAAAGCAGAAAGCTTGACGAAGTTCAATGGCGTGGATGAAGCCTGTCACGTCACCACTCCATGTCTTCTTCTCTCGTCGTAAATGCTTGCAAAGAAGGATGCTAGGTTGTCCTGGAAATCTCGTGCTTCATGAAATCTCTCACTCTTCTCTTGAGTCTAGAATGTGGAATCTCGTTAAGGCTCGACTCTGGGAAACCGACAATAATGTTGTTTTTGAAACCGACATGTCTTTCTCTTCGTGAATGTGTTGATGCTAAATCTCCAGGATATGATTGATTGGAGGAGTAGGAGCATTATTTTCGATATTATTTGTCTTTTGGTGACCAAGGTTGGGTTCTCTTTGTCCTTTACCCGAGGGGGGTAATCATCTTAGATTGACCTAATTACGCGAGATGCTTATAAAGGGGTGTGCGATTGGGTGGGTCTTACAACCAACACCTTTTTCTTTGTCACTTCTAGCCTTGGATAATAAGGCGAATCTTTGTTCCTCATGATGCCCCTCTCCCCAATCACTCATTGAATGGTGATTGTTTGTAGTTTGTTTATTTTGTGTATTATGTTTGTTTGTATTTTTTTTTTAGTCTTTTCTATCCTCGAATGTTGTTTATTCTCTTGTTATTTCCTTTCTCTGTTTCTGTTGGTTTGTAATCATTGAAGTCCTTTTAATACAAGTATCCTTTGACAAAAAAAAAAGAAGTCTCAAGAGGCTCTCAAGTTCAGTGTTTAAGCTCGCTTACCCAGGGGATTTTAGTTTCTCTCTTGTCAATTGGGCCCAGAAGATCCATAGCCTTGTCGAAGTTCTAAGATTGCTTCTTGGCATCTGAGTATTCGTTTATCCAAAGGGCTTCTTGGGTTACAGTGTGAGGATGGTCCAGTCTTTGAGGTGGAGAATGATGGTGGATGCTATAGTAGATTAGGTAGATAACTCTTCTTGGCCTCGGTAGAGTGCTCCTTCTTGAACTTTGTATTTCTTCTTTGCTTTCTACTCTACATCCTTGAGTTCCCTATATCATGAATATATGCCTTTTTGCTTAGAACTCATCCATAGCGGCATTATGAACTTCCGCCATGTGTTGCCCCAATCTGGGTTATCATGAAAATCCACTTAGGTAAATGAGTAATCACGACTTCTCTAAAGATAATCGCAAGCTTGTTAAATCGCCCTTATTGAGATTTTGTAACCGCCACCTTCCACACAATAACCAATCCTAGCGCTCTTTGATTTTCGAGCGTATTTAATGTCTGCATCTTATCACTCCAGTCATCATTGCACTTTCGGGAAAAGGATTCGCCTTTTGATTAAAGAAGCATTAATTATCCTTGGCATTTCATGGTTAAAGCGCCTATAAATTCCTACTTCTCCTTCCTACTTCTTCCTTACAACTCCTCTGCTTTCTCCACCTTCAATCTTTCTGATGGCCTGCGGTCTTGAACAATCTGAAACATATATGTCGAAAAAATCAGGCTCCCCCCATCCATTCCAATCTTCGAGCGTTCCGAGAGCGTGGGGGCACAAAGTAAAGACGAAGGAGAAAAGGTTTAGCATAGAGTCGAAGCTCCCTCTTGCCAGCCTCCAACTTCAGATATATTTACCAGTCTTCATTTATGAGGCTCAACGGGCATCTAGGAGCTCGGATATGTTTGCCGGTCTTCATCCGCTAGCTCAACTTCAGCTGGGATCTCGGGGCTCCTCTAAGATCTTCACCGCGATGACCATCAGCCACTAAAGGGTTTATCTTGCAAGCGTGCCGATTAGTCTTGATGACTTTGAATGCCAATTACTGCAACAAGTTGAGAAGCCCGCATCTGCAATTTGCCAATTTTGAATATCTGCTTTGTATTTTGATTCTTTTCAAGTTAATAAACTCAAGCTTACTTTCTGTAAGAATGTCATGTAAACCATTCAATTACTAATGGAAAAATGCCCTTTGTTTAACCTATGTTAGTTGTTGTTGTTGTTTTTTTTTTTTTTTTTTTTTTCTTTGTGCCGTGCGAGCCAACCTTGAATTCCATTATTATTCATCGGCCATCGCGATGTGCGGGATTAAACTTATTGTCGCAACTCGGTTTGTTGACGCTATAAACTCTGCCTATACTATCCCTTACAGGGTATCTGCGAACGTGGCATCCTTCGAAAAGGCTTAAACTTATGAGTTGTTCATCTTCCGCGTCGCGGCGTATAATTGCCACTTTTCTTTGAGTAGCCATGCCTTTAAGCTGATAGTCTTCATTTTTCGTGCACACTTAATGCTCACGTCCTTTCATACTCACCATGATTAATCTTTATGAGATTTTAAACGATCTGCCGACCTTAAGCGTTGCGACTCCGATTTTTTGAATTCTAGCGTCTATATATTCTCGCTCACCTTCTTCGTTCATTTTATGCTCGAGGAAGCTTTTAACGCAATCTCGCATGGGGTCCCTTGCTTCGTATAGCTCTTTTTCCACCAAACTTTGGCCTTCTCTGTCATTTCATCAACCAGGTATTTCCTCTGCTCCTCGTGCCTTTCAATGCTGCTCTGGTTGCCATCCTTCATTTTCTTATTCTCGACATCTCTTAATAAACATTTTAAACTTTCAAGTTTTGCTAGATGTTCTTGAATTTTTTGGAACCACCCACTCCTTCGCTTATTTACGATAAAGCTGTGATGGTATTAGGTGCCAATGATAACCAATTTACTAGCAATTCCTCTCTAAACGAGAGATGTTGAAAAAAGCGTTGATTCCCTAATATTTGGTGCTCGAGTCGCATCGTTACTTATATTTTTCGTGCTTTGTTGGGCTTTGAATTGTCCACCTTTGTAAGCTACTTGCCTCCATTCCTTGAATCCCTTCCCCTTTTTATCCTGACTCTTTGCTTTAGGTACTCATGGACACCAATAACCTTCCACCTCGAAACAAATATAGTCAACAAATTTTAAGGAAGGATAGAGAAAAACTCCGAATTCTCCCTATGGGCTCAAGTGCCAAGTTTGGACAACGCCCTCCTTTAAGGAATTTCAAGATGCCCTATACCACAAACCTCGGGAAAGTGGAAATAACTATGAATGCCAAACCGACCGTGTGCGTGTCACGACTCAAACACCATCATTCCTAACTCTTCCTCGGCCTTCCTTCAAACTATGGCCAAACGTTCAATACTCCTATCCCGGCTCCTCCTTATCCCTTTATCACTTTAAGGATTGAATCGGAACTTTGCACGGGAGAGGTTCAAAAAGTTTTAGCCATGTGCATTGCGGCATAAGTCCCCGACACAAACTTACGTCAACTTTGAATTGGTCGGGTCCACCATCTTTTGATGTTCCGCGTAATAACTTTTGTTTCTCTTTGGTATCACCTCGATTTTGACCTTAACCTTTCTTTTTGATATAGGTACAAGTGAGCCCTTCCCTCGTAGTGTAAAATGATCCATGACTAAAGGAAAAGGTTACGCGAGGTTCGGCCGTGGCCCACAAAATTCCAAATCCATGGGTTACCAAAGAAGTTCTAAGTATTAAAAACTCCATGACCTTCAAAGAGCTTGGGACAGGTCTCTCCGTGGAGAAGACTTTTTATTCGCCTGCCAAAATCAGAAGAGTCTGTATCCTGCTATCGGACTAAGGAGAACGAGCCTCACTTCTTCTTCTTCTATCAGGATTGCATTACCCGGCTTGGTATTCATTTTCCATTCACCGAGTTTCAAATCAATCTCCTAAACCATCTCGTCTTGCTCCTTCTCATCTCCGTCCCAAGGGTTGGGCACTTGCCGTAGCCTTTGAAAAATTGTCATGCCAAAAAATTGGCCTAAACCATTCTCGTCTTTTTCTATTTCTTTGAGGTTCAACGTACTTGATGATGTCAATGGTAACACCCATCTAGGAAGGCTGGATCTCCATTCATAGTATCCCAGATCACCCCCTTTTCAAACCTCTAACTCATTCGTTTGAGAATTTTTCCTCGGCTTTCTTTAAGGTGGCCGCTGAGATTAAGAAACTTCCTTGGTTCCTTGAAGTTGCAAAATCTGGTGCAATGGAAGAAAAATTCCCCATGTCTTGGACTTATGATCATTACCAACTTTCCCTATCGACTTCGCATTTAGTGCCAACAAAGCTGTCGATGTCGATATTAAAACGATATCCATGCACGGAGCACTATGTCATAGAACGTGGCCCGCTAAACCCGCCGATTGATTCTCGAAAGCTTGGATCAAGAAGCGATCCATCCGGGGTATGGGCACTTATTCACCTTATGACGTTTACGCCTTGATTTATTACTGGGCTTACCTTTCGCTTGGTCTCTATAGGTCACGTGATGGAACTTCCTCCAGTGGTGGTACTCCCCGTCTTTGCACACGACTTGGCTAATATCAGGTTTACCACTTCTGGGGCCAAAAAGAGGGTCACACCATCATCCGCCATTCACGGCTCTAAAGAGGGTGGTCAGGGAACTCGACCAAAAAAGCGAGAGTTGGCCCTTCGACTTCCCACACACCCAAAGAGCACATACGTCCAAAGACCCGTCGCACCGAATTCCGCCCCACCTCCTTCTATAAGCTCTCCACCTCCTCCTTTATCAAACCCGAGTTTCCTCGTGGAGTTATGCGGAGTCAATCCATACTGTTGAGCTCCGATCGGCCATCTTGCCCTTGAACGCTTTTTTGAATCAACGAACTATGGCCATACCGAGCTTAAAAGATGGCCGAGCTAGAACAATGTTCCCTACAATTTGTTGCCTTGGTACAAACCCTAGTCGCCGTAAATTCGTAATATCTTGCCAGTGCCCCGAGCTAGAAAAGTTGAAACTAGAGGTAGAAGAGCATAGGCGTCTAATTGAGACGATAAAATCGATGCCCGGGATAAGGTGCAAGTTACCGACCTTGAAAGGGATAAGATGACGGTAGAAGCAAAAGCTAACAAGGTAGATTTGGACATGGCAATCCATCATCTGAAGTAATATCATGACATTCATTCAAGGAACAAATCTGCTATAGATGTGTTGCTGCAAGAGCGAAGGAAGTTCCACGCTCAGTTAGGCGAAGCCAACACCGCTATCAAGGAGAAGGATCGTGATAGTAAAATCTCGGAGAATCTTTCGAGGATGCTCTAGCACAGATCCACATGCTGAACTCGAGACGTCAACTTGAATACTTCGGGATGGTTGCATGTCCATAATCGAAGGAGATAAAATTGTTCCACTCTTTCCTTCTTGCGGGTTGTTCCGAGAATCGGTACGAGGGTGATCAAAGGGACGATGGGCGAGGAAGTCCATCAAGATATCGGAACTCCCTCTAGCTAGCTTCTCGATCAAAACATATCCGGCGGTTATGCAAGAATTTAACGTAACAATATACGAGTACTTACTTTTTTTCTGAGTTACTCTATTCTTCGTATGCCTTCTTTGCTCCGAATGTCTTTCCGAGTTTAGGCTTTTGTATCTTTATCACTGTGTTTTGCGAACTCGAAATTATCTTCAGAATTCGTTGACTTGGCCAGAGTTAGATATTTGTTGCACAGAATGTGAGTCTGGAACCACCCATGGGCAGTATACCCTCCTGAGTGATTAACCGAGAAATCTATCGGGAGTAAAAGCCATCCATCACTTGTCTAGGTTTAGTGTTACGACCAAACTCTAAACAATCCGACTTGATCAGGGTCGTTGTGATGGCTTGCTTTTACTTCCATGAGCATTGATGCATCATGGCCACAAAGGGCTTTTTTGGTTGTATCACATTCTGGTGGAATCGCGTTTTAACCGTTATGTGGGCGTCATTGCATTCAGGGGAGTGCGTTCTAACCCTTATCTCGGCCTTACATTATCTTGAAGGAATATGCTTTGACCTTTACATGGGCGTTATAGTATCTGGCGGAGTGCATTTTAGCCATTATCTTGGTTTTGCCTTATCTCGCTTAACCTCCATGTTGGTGCTATTGTATCCGGAGGAGTGCACTTTAACCTTCGCCTGGGCGCTACCGAATCTCGAAAAAGTATATTTTAACCATTGAGTGGGTAATCTTTCAAAAAGTAAATTATAGTGATCTTCCATTAATGCCATTGTAAAGCTTTGTAAACTAGTTGTTGAGTCTCTTTGTAATTCCGTTAGGCACAGTTGATTTCCGTTGAGCATATTCGACCGTTGTTTCATTAAATGCATTCGCCGTCGTTTGTACTTGTTCAGAGAGTAACTCAGAATGATAGCCAGAATAAGTATGCCTCGAAGGAATGATTTTGTGCATTGCAGTTTAGTTATTTGTTAGCTCTGTTTTCGAGATGCATTTAATGCGTCGACACGTCGGATTGCTTTTCGCTCAAATTCAATTTAAACATCAATGAAACTTATTCAAAAAGATTATTAAATATGTTATAGATAAGTTTCGGTATGATTAAGAAAGAATAAATAATTACCCAACGATTTTAAGAATCGATTGGCGATCTTGAAAATGATAGAAAAAATAAGAACATACTCTCAAGAATTACTCATATCATTCTCAAGTAGCTCTCAGTCGAAGGTGTTGATCGAAGCTTCTCTCGATGATACTCGAGAATCAAACTAAAGATACTTGAGAATGATACGATCGGAGAGCTTTTAATCATGAGTAATTAAGCATTCTTGAGAATCATTTTACTTATACTTGAGAATCATCAAAGTATCACTACTTGAGAACAATATGATCGAAAGCATGTAACATGTTGAATCAAACGTTCTCAAGAATTATCTTACCAATTCTCGAGTACCATTCTCGAGAATCACTTACACATTCTCGAGAATTGTTACGATGGGAAGGGAATGTTGAAGGTGAACAAGGTCTATTCTCGAGAGTCAACGGATCATTCTTGAGAGTTATATCGGAAATGGCTTGCGATAGTGGTTTGTCAAAGAATTCTAAAGAATACCTTACCAATTCTCGAGAATTGTTACCTAAAACACTAAGGCAAAAAGATTAGAACAATGGTTCTCCAAGTATCACTTCAAGGTTCTCAAGAGCTACTTACCCATTCTTGAGAATCCTTACCATATACTCAAGAATCCTTTACTCATAGAGATGCACAACAAGTTAAATCGATTCAAAATCTTAAAATCTTTTAAGCCTTGTTATCATCAAAACACGGGAACTAACAGAGTAAAGGAAAAGGAGAGAAGCCAACTCCACAATTTAGTGGACAAATCGGCGATATTGCTTTTTTGGTATACGGTCAAGGTATTCTCACTCTACCTCTCCACTACTATTGCCAACATATAAGTTGAGTGGTGGTGGTGGTGGTGGTGGTGATGATGATGATGATGATGATGATGATGATTATTATTATTATTTTTTTTGTTGTTGTTGTTAGAAAGTATAATTTTTTATTAATTAGTACGTTATTCCAATTTTTAATTTTCATTGAGAGTTTTCATTTCATAACTAATTAATTTTATATTTACATATGTATTGGTTCATTTTTTCCCCTCCTTTTTTTCCTATCTCAAACTTTTTGGTTGTAATTTATTATTGATTTGTTTGCTTGTTTTAAATTTATTTGTTTGCTTTCTTAGTATTAATAATTAGCTAAATTTGCTTGTTTTAAATTTATTTTTTTGCTTCATCGCTAATAATTTGTTAAATAACCGTTATTTATTATTTATAAAATATTTCTTCATTTTATTTATTATATTTTCTTCTTTAGTTTATTTTTTGTTCCTTTTTTCAATTTTTAATTAGTTATTTACGTTGTATTTGTGATTTTTGTAATTTCTTATTAATTTATTATATTTTTCATTTTATAACTAGTTATTTATTTATTCTCATATGTATTAATTATTTAGCGAAACGGTTTATTTGAGGAACTTAAAGTTAGCATTTGGTTGGAAATTGAGATTTTATGGCAATAGGTCTTATATCCGAATTTATATAATTCATTTTAATTTATTGCAGGATATATTGTGGATTAAATGGTTTGGATGGAGGTTATAATGGAATGTGAATATATGAAATTATTGGGTGAAATTTTGATAGTTCTCTTAGGGTTTGTTTGGTTCAACGGAGAGGAGGAGAAGGGGGATTTTAATGGAGAGGAGGAGAAGGGGGATTTTAATGGAGGGGAGTGAATATGAGGGATTATAATAGGGAAAATTACGCTATTTTGACTCCTAAGGAAGGAAAAAATTACAAAAAAGTTCCTTAAAATCACAAAATTACACAAAAGTTCTAAGGGACTTTTTTGATATTATATGTATTGACAAATGGGAAATGCTATATTTACAAAGAAAATGTCATATTTACAATGAAAAAACCATATTTACAACGGGAAATGCCTATATTTACAACAACATTTAAACACATGGATTTTGAACGTAGAGAGGTCATTTACAAATTAAAAAAGGCAAGATTTACAATAGAAAGTGTCTTGTATTTACAATAAAATTTAAAATCGGCCATTTACAACGAGAAAATGTCATATTTACAATAGGAAATGCCTATATTTACAATAACATTTAAACACTTGGATTTTAAACGTAGAGAGCTCATTAGATTTACAACAGGAAGTGTTGTATTTACAACAAAATTTAAAATCTGGCCATTTACAATAGAAAAAGTCATATTTACAATAGGAAATGCCTATATTTACAACAACATTTAAAAACCTAGATTTTATTCCCATACAAATAATATCAAAAAAATCCCTTGGGACTTCTGTGTAATTTGGTGATTTCAAGGGACTTTTTTTTGTAAAGGGAGGGGTTTGGTTTTGTAGAGGGAGGGTTAGAGAAACTCAGTATAACGATTACAAACTTGAGAAAGCCATTCATGGAGGAAGAAGGAAATTGGTAATAGGATAAGGGTTTCAACAAGGGAACATAGCAAATGAAAACCTGATTAAAAATTCAGAGTCAGTTGGGGTATTTTCGAAATAACAAAAAAGACTAAGGGCATCTTAGTCTAATGACACACCAATTTTATAATCCCTCCAAATCCGTTCGATTTGGGGAGGCTTTTGAGTGGAGAGGGGTAATTTTAAAAATTTCCCTTACCTCCTAAGTAGTATGATCTGTCAAATAAGGGAGGGGGCCAAAATCTCTCCATTTCCTCTCATTCCCCTCCCTTCCTATCAAACAAAACAGACCCTTACTTTCAATAGTCATGTTCTCTTCTGTTTCTCATTAATGGATGAGAAACATACAATTTAGTGGACAAATTGTTGATATTGCTTTTTTGGTTTGTGGTAAAGGTATTCTTACCCCACCTCTCCACCACGGTTGCTAACATGCAAGTTGAGTGATAGTGATGATGATGATGATGATGATGATTATTATTATTATTATTATTATTATTATAAATTATAATATTTTATTAATTAATATGTTTTTTCAATTTTCAATTTTTATTGATATATTTTTTTTATAACTAATTAATTAATTTATTTACATATATGATAGGACCCCAAATTATGATTTGCAAGCTTTCTAATGGCCCAAACTCATACATGTCCAGAATACCTATAACTTTTTCCCCCCTTCTAGCAAAAGAGAGATTACCAAGCTTTCTAAGCATTCACGTATGTTTACACGCTGATAATAAGCATCTTTTATTAATTATAATCATATAATTACAGATGCTCGGAATAAATAAACAGTTTGCTCAGGTGGTTCCCTCCCTTTTCTCCCCTTCATGTTTAAACTGAAACACTTAATCTATTCTTGGAACATGGAATATGGATCGTTCATGACAGATTTTCTCGATGATCATTCACTATATTTCCTTCAAGAAGAATAATTTGTCGCAGACGTTTATTTGGATCCAATTACTCCCTCCAGTACTTAATATAAGACTAATTAATTTGACTGCGGATTAATGGATAATTATTCCTACCTTTGTTGATTCAATTATATGTTTATATGTCGTAATTGAAATGAAGAATTTGATTGAGGCCGCTTATTTTTGGTGTTCTAGAAAAGCCTAGGAATATAAAATTTGGCCTAGACTGTTGATTGACTCGTATAGGATTTGAGTATTTAGTCACTAAATAACTTGATTTTCTTGTAAGATAGGAATATAATTATTGGTCCCACAAATGACAAGTTCAATCCTACAAATGGACAAGGTCAATGGTAGTCACACACAAGGGACTTACGAAGGCTTTTAAGAATAGATCCCATGTCTAGAAAAGAATAAGAAACCATATTTATAACATCTTGCTTGACTTCAATATGAATCGGTTCAAAAAGTAAGCCTTTCTAAATAAATAATACTTTTTTTACCAAAAGAAAACTCACGAAGCAGTGAATAAAGATATATATACTCCATCAGCTTTAGGCACAAGACATCTTTAAATAGAATTTAAAATATCACAACTCATCACTTGTGTGTGTGTGAGAGTGAGAGAGAGAGAGATCATCTCTGATATCTCTCTATATTGACAATATTTTCTTTATACTTATTTTCAATAGAACTACATACAATATTTTATTCCACAACAATCTAGCTAGACTCAAAGCATTACATATAGCAATTAATTAAATCAAACACCACAATAAGCCTTGAGAGGAATTCTGTGTTTCCTAGCATCATCAGTGTGGTAATAATCGAGAAACTCGATAAACTCAAAGGGCTTAAATTGAAGAGGGTGTTCCTCATCCACCAGCTGTCTGGGTGCTTTCACTAAGTGTCCTCTTTTTGGCTTTGAAAACAATCCTAATGAGTATCTTTCCTCATTTCCTTTTATCATCACTCTGTGAAAAACCGCATCCGACCTTCCATTTGTCCAAGCCTGCATTTTTGTATTCCTCTTGGTTTAATTTTACACGCACACACACACACATATCCTTTCATAAGAAAACTTTATTCCATATATAAGTCACTTATAGAGTTATTAGCTATCTTTTTTCAATTTTACCTCTATTTAGTGGTAGTCATTGTATATCGAGAAAAAGGATAGAGATGAGACAAATTTGAATATGGACAAAGTTATTTTTTTTTTCCTTTTTAATTTAAGATATACTTAATCAATCAACCGCTTTTCCTTATTTTCGGTGAATTAATTAAAAATGACTTATATTTTGGACCAGAGAGTGTGTGTGTAAAGGATCTTGATTTAGCATATTTTGTTATTAGAATATAAAGAGAAGGGACTTACTTGGAAAGAGTCGCCAAGATAAACGACAAAACTAAGAGGCGAGGGCTTGATCCAATTTCCATCTTTGGTTTCAATCTCCAAGCCCTGAACTACATTTTGATAAAGTATCGTGACTATGCCACCATCTGTGTGAGGGCTTACACCCAAAGTTTCGTCTTCAGTTTGAGGAGCTGTGTATTTCATCACCCTCAGAAGATAACTGCTCGAGTTCATGTGCTCATCCAAGTACTTCTCAACTCCTAAACTTTCCAGAACCATCTTCCTAAATATCTTCTCCAGCTCTGATAGCTTCTCTGGTAAGACTTGCATAACTTTGTTGCCAAAATAATAACAATAAACAAAGTTGATTCACCATATATAACTAAAAAAAAAAAAAAAAAAAAAATCATGTTTTGGTAAGGGCCGAAAAACCACTTTGCAGGTACCTTTACTTTTACTCAATTTTTAATTTGATACCTACCCTTTTTCTTTCTTTATTAAGTCCCTTAACTTTACTCTATTAGCATTATTAGCAACAGTATGAGAACTGGACTAGCTAAAAGTGTTTACCGAGCAAAATTAGAGAATTTAATAAAGAGAGAAAAAGACACATGTAGCAAATTAAAAATTGATAGAAAATTATATAGGCACCTGAAAATGTTTTTTGCTAAAAAATAATCTATAAGAAATACTTTTTGGGTGATACCTGAAACTTGGGTATCCTTCAGGCCACAAGATTTTTTCCATTCTTCGTACATTCTCAAGGACAGTAGGTTCATCGATGCCGATGCTCTCGTAGAGTGGACTTCTAGGGCCCTTTCCAAGATAACCATAATAAGGAATCTCATACACATTTCGTAGCTTGGTTTCATGAGGGAGAGCAAATAGCTCTTTTAGCACAGCAAAAAAGGATTTGCGAAGTTCTAAAGGAACCTTATCAAACAAAACCTCAAAGCAGCCATACTCTTTAAGTGCTTTGACGACTTGGGATTTCACTTCCTCCCACTTAGGGCTTTTTCCTTCAAAGTCAAGGTGTTAAAGTCAATGACTGGAAGCTTAAGACTGGTTTCTGAACCCATTTTTTATCTCTTCGGCCTCTACTATAGAAGGGAAGCGAGGTTCTAGTTTAAGCTAGGTTTCGAAGATGTGTGTGTTTTGTTGAGTCCGGGCCATGCCATTTAAATAGTATAGGCTTATTTGTACTTAACGAATAAATTAAATGAGATCCAATATATATTATTCTTAAAATCAATTTTTCGTTTGATAAAAAATGGTTTTTGGTGGGTTAGGTGAGAATCAAATATTTATTTATTTTTATATAGTACGGTGCATACTCCTATAATTTGGCTTAAAATATGGTAAAATTTGAATTATGAAAGTGGTCCATCAAATGTAAATTTGAAGCTTTGTGCGTAGGCTAAGTTTAATATGTCATGACATTGAATATAAACGATTCTAAATCCAGCCGTGTTTGTCACATATATGATATATATGTGCATTATAACTAAGTTCATGTTGGACCACTAAGATTTTATGTTGAAATACACCAATGCTTACAAATTAAAGTAACAATCAATATAATGTCATTGCATTGAAGGCCTCTATACAATCAAATTTCTCTTGACAATGATATATTTGTTTATACATATATATGGGAGAACCAATTGAGTCTAGGAAGTGATGAAAATAATGTTTTGACGAAAAATTAGGGAATAATATAGAATTATTATTGCCAAAGGAGCTGAGTCTGAAGATAGAGATCTTTAAGAAATTAACGAATTATATGATCTATGCCTTTTTTGTCTCTATAGTATATACTACACACTTGTAGCTGTACTATATTATACAATAATACTACCTTCGGCCATAAATTTAAGAGTTAGACAAGGGATTTATTTTGATCCTAAATATAAAACCTTAATCTAATTTATCTCCAAAATTTATCTTAATCTCTTTTATATTTTACTTAGTTTCATAACATAATCTAATTTATCTCCAAAATTTATAATTTTTTCCAGAAGTATCATTATTGATTGTACAAAATTAGAGCGTTACCATCAAATATTGATTATAACGAACATGATTAAAGAGGGCATTTTAAGGAAATAAAAACAGTTGTTATAAATTGCTTGCTTATTTAAGTTCTTTAATCTAGGTAAATTAGTTATATAACTCTTATATTAAAGACCGTAAATAGTACTAACATGCATATTAACCAAGAATGGTGAGGACTTTGTGGAAGAAGAGGAAACATTTGTTAACTGATGCATACATGCCCGGTGACAAATCCCTATTTTATTATATATTTTTATATTTTATTTAGGGGTTTTTGTCATAATAATTGAGTTTAAAATATCTCTTTTGTGATAAAGGTGTTTGAATGAAATTAAGGTTCAAAACGCAAAAATATCATATATATATGATTTACCTTAATTGATTTTTGGAATATAAGGTATTATATTGGGTTAAGATGCAGATTAGCCAATGAAGTATTACGCTAGGAGCATCTAGTACAAAAATGTATTGAAGATAACTTAAATACCAACCAACAATTAAAAATGAAAAAAAATTTACCAATCAACTATTAAAAATGAAAACTATCACAATGACATTAAAATCAGTCAAACGTCATTTGTTACTTATATGTAAGAGAAGCCCGAAGATGGCTTAGGGGCTTTTCGGGGAGGATGGTCTCCGATATATCACGACTTTGATTGTTTAATTTGGTCAAGGAAACATCATTTTGACGAGAATTATTGTATAAGCACTACTACAAAAATTGGATATCACTACCCCAAAAAAAACGTCATTATTTAAAAAAGGAAGTAAAAATGAAGGCGGTGGCATTCTTGTAAATAAATGGAAGGAAAATGATCATTCAGCATCCTAAATTAAAGTTCAGACTTGTAAAATTGATTTTTGGCGTTCTAACATATTTTCGGGACGCTTTAAGTAGTTTCGCACGAGAATTTTTTGTTTGGCGCCATGATATTTAATGTTTTTTGGAGTAAAAATCATTTTTATTCCCCGAAACATATTTCGACGCCTAATAGCCATATGAAATTTTTATGTTTGGCGCCCGGGATTTTTTTGTTTGGCGCTATGGGATATTTTTTGCAATAAAATTTTATTGGCGACTGAATTGAATTCGGGTTGCCCAAATTGGACTCAATTTGGCGCCATCGATATTTTTTGGAATAAAATTTATTTGTTTGGCACCGTGGGTGGTTTTTTTAAAAAAATTGTTTTTTAACATTGGGGCATTTAGGCAACCGAAATTTATTCAGTCACCCGAATTTCTTTTTTTTTTTTTTTTTGGGAATAAAATGTGTTTGTTTGGCACCGTGGGTGTTTTTTTAACATTGGCGACTGAAAGAAATTCAATGTCGCTAATTTTAGAATTTAGGCGACCGAATTGGATTCAGTCTCCCAAATTCAAATATAGGCTTCTAAAATTGGCGACCGAATTTCTTTCGGTCGCTTAAAATCACAATTTGGGCCCTTATTTTGCCAACCCGCGCACGTCTATCCCTTTTATTTTCGAAGTTCCCTCTCTTCTTCCTCGTTGCCGTCAAAAACCCTTTTCCTTTCTACCCTATTTCCCTCATCTTCCTCATCATCGCGAACCCTATCGACTTAGTCGCGACGGTGCGTGGTCTCCTCCGTCGTCGTCTCTCGTCGGCTTTGGTTCACCGTTAGTCGTCTTGAAGGTCGGCGCTTATTCTTCTATGTTTTTTGTTGCTTTTATTGTTTAATTTTAGAGATTTCTTTAGGGTTTTGCAAATTAAATTAGCCAAAAGCATTGAGTAAACTATATAATTTTATAAGGGTGTGTCTAAGTTATTGAACAAGCCAACTCAACATGCTTCACTAATTACCTTAAGAATTTTTCACGAGAAGAAGAATTCGATAGCGTATGTAATAAATTTGTGAGGTAAAATTATACATGTTAAATCTTTTGTATCAATATTACAATAATAGAATTAGATAGTTGTATGTATATAAGATAATATTGTCTCTTATAATTTCTCTTCTTTAATTTGCTTGACTTTCCTTTCACAACTTAATCTTGGAGAACTTAATAATCTTCTAGGTTAGCCTTCTTTTTGATGTTTCAAGCTTTTTGAGAACTGATATGTATATGGGAAAAATTGTTTCGAGTAATCGTGCATAATGATTGGTGAAACTTATTTATTTGGTGATACTATTGCATACCTTCTAAAAGTTGCTTCAGCATCGATGGTGGAATTCTAGCCACAAAAATTCTGGTAACTTTCTTCAATCGGTGCCCTCATCTCCTCCTTCAACATGAAGGCATAGCATCAAGAATAAGTAAATCAACCATACAAGTACTTTCATAGAAAGATGCGGAGACATAAACCAACAAAAAATTAAAAAGAAACAAAACAGGCTAGATCAGTTAGGTGGAGACCTTAGGTGCATTAGTTCAATTAAATTGTATCTATTTATAGTATGCTTATGATAATTGAAGCATTTTCTCGGTAATTTTCCCCATTTTTAGCTTGCATATATTTCTAATTCGCCTCTCAAGTTCTTAATGGAAATCTTATCTCGTTCTCTTTCGGGATCGATTCAAATATATGAATTGATGTGTTTGTCTTGAACTTTCCAACTCTCACGCAAAAGTCATTTTTCTCACTGTATAAAATTATAATTTGATTTTATTGAAGATAATGCCGACAAATTCGACCGCTCTCCTTGAATGTTGATGCTTTTATTGTCTCGCTAAGAAACAGATGAGAAACAACTTTGTCTTCTTACCCATTATGTAGAGAAATGAATATTTCTTGACATTTTATGTGCATTCTTTCTCTTCCCGTATCTTCTCTTTTAGCATAAAGCTTCATAATATCATTACGGATGCTTTTCGCAAACCTTAGGTATTCATCATTTTTTCCCTTTTGAATTTCTCTTTTACTATTTTCAAAATCTTTGTATAGAATAGGACCATCATATATATGATTTATCACACGAATCTGAACCTTTTATATTTGAGATAATTGTGTAAAAGAAGTGAATTCATTAATCCAAAATGTTTTGTTCTCTATGCTTTGTTCAAATGATTTCACAGAAGCTGTTTCAAGTGAAAATGACAAATGAAGCTTAAAAGTAAATTGTGTTGAGCCTATAGATGCCTTAAACTGAGGTATATGGTGATAGTAAATTGTCTCCTATGAATTATGAAACACCTCTATTTTTCTTGTCTCTAAATATTGTGAAGAAATGCCGATAAATAGATTGATCATTAAAATTGTGATGGCTCATGGTGGGGATGAATGCATAAGATAAATTAGTAATCTTTCTGAATAGAGTATGTATGTTAGCTGCATTGTGAGTTTATATGAAGCACTCGGTCGACTTTTTTTTAGCAAAGGATTTTATAGAGAGCTTTTCTGGGACAATCTTTGGTGACTTTGGTGGTACCCTTCTCTAGTTGTTTTGATTAGTTGGGCAAATTGTCATTTATTCTAGCATAATTTTCAAGACAATCATGCATGTTTAACTAATGTTTTCTGTATTGTTATAATGTAGATATAGACGAGAAGAGATTAAAGGATAGTCATCTTCGTCTTTTTCGACTACCTGTTGAGAAATCTTGGTCAAAGGTTTGAAGCAAACGGTTTGCGCTCCCAAATTAGGTCAGTTGCTTTCATTTTATGCACACACACACACATATTGTCCTTATATGATACCTTCTTCTTGAGAGAGAACAACTCTTTTGTCTTATGGCTTCATGGTTTACCATTATTGGTTTAAGTGTATTTAATCCATTCCGTGATTTTTTTTTATCTTTCCTTTATTATTAGCCATATGAACTACATGAACTTGATTAAAAAAGTGATGACTTCATGGTTTACCATTTCCATTACCATTGAAATATATGTCGGTAGGAATAATTCCAATGTTCGTTAGTTGATGAAATTGTTGGATTTAATAGTTGATATTGTTCGAATTGCTTTAGTTAGTAAGTTTTGTTGAATTAAGCTGAAATTGGTTGTTATTGAAATTTTGAGATGTCTTACTTTTAAGGGGAAACGCGAAATTTTCTTAAAAGAAAGCATGTCGTTCTTGAAATTGTTATTTTGTTGTTGGAAATGTCGTAGGTGGTAATAAAATGGGTCATAGTTGGATGAATGTGTTGAGAGTCCGAAATTTTCTTAAAAGAAAGCATGTCGTTCTTGAAATTGTTATGAACTTAATTGTTGTTGGAAATGTCGTAGGTGGTAATAAAATGGGTCATAGTTGGATGAATGCGTTGAGAACTAGTGAAGAATATGAGAATGGGGTGGAAGAGTTTATTGAATTTGCTAGAAGGAATGTGGCTACAAAAAATGGGATGTACTATTGTCCATGTGTGAATTGTTTAAATGGGGTTCGACGGGATATTCTTGATATAAGGGATCACCTAATTTGTGATGGAATAAACCTTCGATACACAACGTGGATATGGCATAGTGAGGAGGTAACTACCACTGTGTCCCACGAAAATGACGTTGAGGTAGATGACGATGGAATGGAGAGAATGATTCATGATGTTGAAGTCGAATCTTTTGCCCAACCGCATGAATATGATAGCGTACAGAGTGATGCAGAGACACCTTTGTTCCCTGGGTGTACTAAGTATACACGGTTGGATCGGGACCTTACATTTAGTGAACTTAAAGGCAACTTGTGGGTGGACCGATAGCAGTTTCACGTCGTTGCTTGAATTGTTGTGTGATATGTTGCCAGATGATAATGTACTTCCAAATCGTATGTATGAGGCCAAGAAAATCTTATCTACGATGGGTATGGAGTATAAAAAGATACACAGTTGCCCTAATGACTGCATATTATACAGAAACGAGTACGAAGGCCTCAGTAATTGTCCGAAGTGTAAAACTTCACGATACAAAGTGAAGAAATGTAGTGTTTTTGGAGAGCAGACAACAAAAAGGCAACCTTTGAAGGCATTGTGGTATCTTCCAATAATTCCACGGTTTAAGCGTCTGTTTACTAGTGAAGCAACGGCGAAGAAGTTGAGATGACATTCGATGAGAAATTCCGATGGAAAATATCTTCGGCACCCTGCTGACTCTCTGCAATGGAAGAAAATAGATGAAATGTTCCCTCAATTTGGCAGTGAGCCAAGAAACCTTTGGCTGGGGCTTTGTACAGATGGCTTCAATCCGTATCGAACTCTTAGCAGTACCCATAGTGCATGGCCGGTTCTCCTTGTAATATACAACTTACCTCCCTGGCTATGTATGAAACGCAAGTATGTGATGCTTTCTATGATGATTTCGGACCAAAAACAGCCGGTAACAATATCGATGTGTACTTGGCGCCTTTGGTTGAGGATTTGAAGAAGTTGTGGGAGGAAGGCGTAGATGTGTTTGATGCATATAAGAAGGAGTCCTTCAAGTTGCGTGCAATGATTTTTACCACGATCAACGACTTTCCTGCATACGGAAATTTGTTTGGGTACAGTGTGAAGGGGCATAAAGCATGTCCAATATGTGAAGCAGACACAAACTTCCATCAACTAAAGCATGGAAAAAAATGGTCTACCTCGGTCACAGGAGGTTTCTTGATCGGTTCCACCCATATCGTAAGTTAAGAAAGCATTTTAACGGCTTCGGGAGCATAGAACGGCTCCAAAGGCATTAAGGAGAGGAAGTCTATAGTCGGGTGATGCATATCAATGTCATATTGGGTAAGCGGCAAAGGATTGCGGGTGAGAAGAATATATGGAAGAAGAGATCAATTTTCTTTGATCTTCCATATTGGCGTAGTCTTGATGTGAGACACGAGTCTTGATGTGATGCATGTGGAAAAAAATGTTTGCGATAGCCTTGTGTCAAGTACTCTTTTGCACATACCAGGGAAGACTAAGGATGGAATTAGTGCGAGACTAGACCTGGTTGATATGGGAATAAGAGAACGGTTACATCCACGAGTAATGGAAGATGGTAAGAGGGCATACATGGAGCCAGCAGCTCATACACTATCAAAAGCGGAGAAAAAAAAGTTTGTGTGGGTGTCTATATGACATTAAGGTTCCACAAGGATATTCTTCAAATTTGAGAAGGTGTGTTTCAATGGATGATTTGAAGTTAGTGGGAATGAAGTCCCATGATTATCATGTGTTGATGCAACAACTATTACCTAGTAGCTATTAGGGGCATTATGAAAGATGAAGTGTGAACCACTATAACAAAATTGTGTATTTTCTTTAATGCTATATGTAACAAAGTCATTGACATTGAAAAGTTGGATGAATTGGAAAATGAGGGTTACATTATTTTGTCCCAACTAGAGATGCATTTTCCTCCTGCATTTTTTGATATAATGGTGCATCTGATAGTGCACTTGGTAAGGGAGATAAGGCTTTGCGGTCCAGTTTACCTAAGGTGGATGTATCCTTTCGAGTGATACATGAAGATCTTAAAAGGGTATTCTAAAAATCCTTATCAACCGAAGCCTCAATTGTTGAAAGATATGTGGTTGAAGAGGCTATGGACTTTTGCAAAGATTATCTATCAGGGAGGACGATACAATCTCAGCATGACGAGGGGATAACTGAGGGAACTCGAGGAATCAAATTGAAGAATAAGCCTCGTGAAGAGGTGTTGCAAGCACACCTTGTACATCTTGAATAATATGGAAGAAGTTCAACCATACATTGATGAACACGAGAAAGAGTTTGAAGAATATGAATCCAAGGAAGAATGACATGCGAGATAGCTAATGAGCAAAAGAAGACATTCATAAAGTGGTTCGAGGAGAAGGTATTGCACGAGACCGGTGTGTCGGCTACAATCGAGTGGTTGGCACTGGGGCCTTCTTTTCAGGTCATCACTTTGATAGGTTATGATATAAACGGATATTCTTTCTACACAAAAGACCAAGATGAGAAGTTCGTGCAAAATAGTGGGGTGATGGTTGAAAATTTGAATCCATGCACTTTTCGAGTTCGAAAGACAAAAACCCGGTGTTAGCATCAATGGCCTATTATGGTGTTATTGAAGAAATATGGGAGATGAGCTACAACAAGTTCAAAGTTGCTTTATTTAAATGTAAGTGGGTTAGCAATAATGCTGTTGTAATAGATCCTAAATTTGGATTTGTCTCAGTTGATCTTCAAAAACTTGGTCATAGAGATGATCCATTCATTCTAGCAAGCCAGGCGAAACAAGTGTTTTATGTTACAGACCCTGCAAATAACAAAATGTCCATTGTACTTCAAAGTAAAAAACAGACGTATGGTGAAGAATCCTTGAACCTGGACGATCCACTCCCTTTCACAACAAATCCACCTACAACACGTGAAGTAGAATTGGTAGATGATGAAGAATATGCTCCAAGAAAGGATCATTCTGAAGGAATATGGGAAACCATATAAAGTAAGATCTTAAGTTATGAAAAAGTCCTATGTTATTTTTGTGCTGGTTTAACATGTTAGTTCATTTTATTCATTTGTTTATTATTTAATAATAACCCTATCTAACATTATTGATTTGTCTTTGATGAACAGGAATATGTCTAGCTCTGACGAGTCATCGGGTGATGGTGGGAATGATGTACCGGTGGTGAGAAAGGGTAGAGGTAGCACACATATGGGTGCGTTAATTGCACGTCGTGGCGGTCGAAAAAAAGAGGCTGCATGTGGAGTTCGATGCCAATATGAATCCAATTGGTCAAGAGGAAGACAATTTCATTAGCTACGTAGGCTATCTGGCTCGAAGCAAAGTTCGCATTGTATTCTCTCATTGGAAGTTGGTTCCTCCTAAAACGAAGGAGTTGATCTGGGCACAACTTTTGGTATCTCACTTTCGATATCTTCTGCATTTGTATCTTTAGTTTTATTACTTGATTTCTTTCATATCTTCTCTTTTACCTTGCAAAGCAAACGTATGATGTGCCTAACAATAAGGCCATGTACAACCATTGGATGGGCGAGGTTCATCTACGTTGGAAAGACTTTAAGAACAAGCTCACTAAAAAGTATATTCGAGGGGCAAAGAGGGACAAGGACCCATGTCGGGACTATGATTACATTTCTCCGCAGGACTTGGAGGGAGTTTGTGGCGTCACGCCGTAATCCCGAATTTCTTGTAAAATTTCTTTCATATCTTATCTTTTAGTTGAATCTATTTGACATCGTAGGCTCAGTTTTATTTGTTTTCGTGTCACAGGAAAAAAGTCAGGCCAATAGAGAGAGGCAAGCGAGAAATAAGTATCCGCATTGCATGTCTAGAGGTGGCTATAAGAAGCTTGAATGGAAGCTGATGGAAGAAGAGTTGCAGAGAATGAAGGAAGCTGCCCAATCCGATCCTTCCACTGTTATCCAGGCCCCTGAGCGTCCTCCTCGTCACAAAAAATGGATAGCTGCGAGGAAGAAGGGTGACAAATACGTAAATGAAGATGTGGCTGAAGTTGCCTTAAAGATTGTAAGTAGTTAAATTAGAAGTATTAAATAGCCTCTGTTGTTTCATATTTTTAGAGTTTAGTTACTATTTAAGAAATATCCTATGATACAGGATGCACTTGAGCAGCAGAGCAGCCAAGGTTCATTCACGCCGGGTACACGGATGGACATTTTGTCCACGGCGATTGGGAAGCCAGATTACCTTGATGTTGTTCGAGGGGAGCCAAGGGGAGTTAGCGTCGTGAAATATTTTGGACGGTGTTCTAGTTGTTCGCATGACGATGACAACCCTAGTCCTCGCTTAGTAGCCAAAATTCGAGCGTCCTCGTAGATGAGGTTATGACACAACTACGGGGTGAAATGAGGGTTATGATACAAGAGAAGGTAAATACTAAACCTACAAACCGGGAATCCCCGGCCTTCCAAGCAAAGCAAAGAAAGTTTTCACGCTCCAGATGTACCTATTGGCGAACCTTCTCATCATTCTCCAGATGTACTTATTGGCGAGCCTTCTCACACTCCACAGGGGGGACAACCCTGCACTCTATATTTGGATGACCCACACCGGCGTATTGTTGCCGATGGTCTTGTTTACCCAGAACAAACCACACACCACAATATGCAAATTCCACAAGACCAACGTAGGTGACTCTGAAAAGTGTGCGAGAGGGGGAAGAAAAGACAGCCATCCCGATTGATGATGAGGAGGTTCCCACGCTAGGCGCTGCCACCACATCGTTCATCCTTTGGCCGCATCATCTTATTGAGATGGGGACGACACCTCCAATGGTAGGAAATACATTACTGATTGACGATGAGTAGGGTTTAGGATTGATTTTCATTGCTAACCCACTCATAATCTGTTTATTATGTTTTCATAGCATGAACAAGCTGCGGACAGATTTCTATACTTAGCACAGCTGCGAGAGTTCTACAAGGACATCGTCTCTATAGGCTTGCAGATGCCTCCGGGCATTGTCGGTGTAGACAAGACATATTCGATCAATGTTGACAAGAAAGATTTCAGAGAGTTTATGCATATGGACTGTTTAGATATACAGTGGCTTCAACTTGCAATCCTGTAAGTTTTTTTTACCCTTTAATTATGTCAGTACTCTTTTTTTGTTTAATATATTCAACAACATTTATCATTTTATTTCGATCATAGTGTGTTTGCCACGACATATGCAAAAAGGGAGACCGATTGGGTTCGTATGGATTCTTATGTCCTGGATCCCACGGCTTCGGCTCGCAATATCTTAGCCGGGAGGGCCATTTATGTTGGTTTAACAATGGGCGACATAAAATCGTCTTGTTATCTAGCGCCAATACATGAAAGGTGCGTATTTTTTTTGTCTATATAAGATTTTTAAGAATAAAATGCTTTTTTATCTTAGTTTAATATTAATATGTATATGTTGTAGTGGTCATTGGACCCTGTGTGTTGTTTGTCCCGCCAAGAACGCATGTTATTGGTTCGATTCCATAGGTGGCAGGCCAATCGAGGATATCAAAAACATGTTTGCCGAGTAAGTAAATTTTTGTCTAAATCATCGATTCTTTTTTTAAATGAATTGTTTTCATGTCTGTTAATTTCCATTTTAATGATAGGGGTCTTAGGACATATAGACAGCTTTGGAGCACGAGAGCAGGGGTGGACCGAAGTGGTTTTATCCGAAGGTAAGTAGTTTCAATTCAAGTTTTTTCTCGAGACACAAGTAGCTTTCGTTTTAACAATTTGTTTTTGATTTATAGTGCCATCGACAACCAGGGGAACATCGAGTGCGGATACTACGTTATCGGTTGGATGCAATCTATCGTTTCCACTTTGGACGTACTCACTTGGCTTTCAAAACGTACGTAATGCTCGTGATCCTCAAATGATGATATTTTTTGTTGTGGTACTTCAGTTGTTAATTATTTCATTCACTTAATTGGTTTATCTTATACCTTGTTTTCCAATTTACAGTTTTTGGTATTGAGGATCCGTACTCACGGGATGACATCGATTCGAATCGAGACTTGTTGGCTAGATATCTTCTTGAACATGGCTCAATGTGAAACGGCAAGTCATTACTTGTTAGGGTGATTGTCAATGTGAATAGGCAAGTCATTGGGTTGATTAAAGTAGCTCAAACTCAATGTTGAAATTTAGAGAAAAAAGGTTAAATGTTAATTGAATATATGTGTATAGAGTTGCTGTGTTGGGTTTGCTAGCTATGGATATTTATTAACTTGACTTGAACTATATTTTGAGCAATGTGTCTGGGCTTGTATTCAGTTTTGCAGCAAATTGGCTAAACATACAGCAAGCATATTTTTTTGGCTAAAAAAAACTAATATAAGGCGTCCTGAAAGCTAATTCAGTTTGTATGGGTTACTTGTCTTCTTGGTCGTGTGTTAATGCAAAACTTATTAAGCTGTGCTGATTTCGGTTTCTAGAATTGTTACAATATGAAATTTGACATCTACTTGTTTAATTATGTAAATTATTGGTGCTTGCTCTTGAATTTGCCACTTTAACTCTTTGTGAATATTGGGAAATAGATCTTGTCATATGAGGTTTGATTTTGCCATTATGCCTACTTGCATTTGATTTTCCAATAACCAAGACTTGAGAATTTTGTTGAATCATACCATCATAAATGATTTCTTGAAAGTTTTATGTATGCTTCTTGCTTGGGAGGTGTTTGATTTGCTTGTGTGGTACTTGTGATTATTACTAGGTGGCTCTCATTCACTTTATTAGCATTAGAGAATTGCTAAATTCGTATCTTTGAAACCTTGAAATTATGTTGAGCTTTGTGTGCAAAAGTCATTGTTGCTATATATATTTTGCCTCTTGTCGCATATCAGTGTTATTGCCAATTGAAGGGAATGTTGATACTATCTGTTTTGCAGCAAATTAGCTAAAACATACAACATGCATATATATATTTTTTTTAAAAAAAAAAAACTAATATAAAGCATCCTGAAATCTAATTTAGGATGTCTCATATATAATAGGCGATTTGAATTGAACTTAGGTCGCCTCTTATGATAAATAGGCGATTTGAATTGTATTCAGGTCGCCTCTTATGATAAAATAGGCGACTGAATTGTATTAGAGGTCGCTTTATTATGGACTGAATACTGAAGAGGTCGCCCCATAAGAGGCGACCTTAATAGTCGCCTATTTATCGCCTCATATGATGGTTTTACCTATAATCAAAAAAATGTTAGAGGGCGACCTCTTATAAGGCGACTTTGAGATATTATTTCCAAATATCGCCTGAAACTTTATGAGGATAAAGACTAGGAATTAGCTCAAATTTTATTCTTTGTGTTGGAAGTCGCTAAATATAATCAAAACAACGACACTCTCCCCGGACGTCCTTGAAAAGGGACGTTAATTGGGTCTTATTTAGGTCATTTTTTAGGTATTTTGTAGTAGTGCGAAAAGAGTTTCTATTTCAATTGTTAAACTACCAAGAATCAATAAAGTAATAGTTAAGAAAGGAGGATGACATTATCCATCCTTCATCTCGACTAAATTATCGTGTGACGTACGCGGGTATGGTTGTATTATAAGTTGCATCATTATCATCGATCCTCATACTGAATTGGATAGTCGTAGTGTCTTGCTAGAGGCCGCTTACAACTTGTGGGTTAGATGCGATTGGCCCGGCTGCCAATTTCATGTGGGCCCCTAGGTCACACACAAGAATAGCCCAAAATGAGCTATAATGTCAGGATTCATTGAATCTAAGATATATCTAAGATTTAATGAATAGAATGTTTAATCTAGGAGGATGGATATATATATATATATAATATAAATTTGAAAAATAATAATAATATAAATCCATGATTGGGATTCAATGTTTCTTTTGGTAAATTTCTTCCTTCCTTGTACAATCCAACACTTTGCACTATACCTTCCTTTTGAATCATCTCCGTAGGGATGCTAGGATCATGAGTTTCAAATATCACTCCCCTGCAATAACTCAAGAATCCAATTAAACCACTTAGACAAGGAGCCTCATGAGAATATCCCTTTAAAAGCCGGATTGAATTATCCAAATTCTAATTTGGGTTGCTAAATTTAAAAAAATCATTAATAAAGCCATATGGCCTATAGTAGGATTTAAAACTTGGATACTACTAATGCCCCTAATCAAGTTATTAGAAAAAGAAAATTTAACTTGTTAATATCTAACCACTTTGTATTGCAATTTCGGCAAAAAGGGAATTTACCTTTTCTCAAGAATGGCTTCAATCACAGACAACATACTTGTAATTAATCAGTTCCATAATGACTATAAAATTGGCTCTTTTGTTCCAACACTATGTGACAAAACATCCAAAGAAGCCATCATAGTGGACAAACACGCGGTTGAAAAAAGGCTTGAGATTTAAGAGTGTTATCGACACTCACAAAATATTGTGAAGTTTTAGGATATTAAAGTAAAATACTCACACTCACAAATCCTAAATTAGGTTCATGACCTCGAATCGATCAGTGGATTTGTTTAATTTAGCGACGTAATCTTTTTTTTGGTCAACATTTAGCTTATTGCATCGTAATATATAAAATATATATATATTATAATTACCATATATTAGACCTTGTGCCAGTGCTTAATAACTCACATTTACAAAGCATTCATCACTTCAACATATACATAACTCTTGATCATCATATTTTATTCTCATAAGAACACAAACTAGGTTATTAAGTTCAAATCCTGATAAACTATTTTGACTAAAAATACCAAGATATGGGATATTCCGGAATAACACTGGTGCACAAAGAAAGAGAAACGGTGCATATATGATAACAAACAACACAAACGTTAATACAAATGTGCAATACTTTATTCGCAGCCGAGGAGACAATATATTATAGACTCAATTAATATTATTGGAGTTTCCTCAAACTCACAATAAGCCTTCAAAGCAAATTGCCTTCGGGCCTCTTCGGTGTAATAGTATTTGAGAACTCAACGTGATCAAACATAGCGGCAGGTCTTCTTCATCCACCAATTCCTCCGCGCTTTAATCATATACCTCCTTTTGGAACGAAAACAATCAGCTGAGTATCGCTCTCTTTCCATTTCATCACCTCTGTGAATGCGGAATATAACCTCCCATTTGACCATGCCCGCAACATAGATATTTCTCAAGCTTTAATATGTAAAACAACATTTCTTACAAGTTGCTTTGTTTTGTTCAAGAAGGAGTATAACAAAAAGGCGGACCCTCATCAATCGTGTCACCATACACATCTTAGAGCTTGTTTGGGATTCCGTTTGAACCCTCAAAACTAACTTCTCGATCCTTAAGTAAGTTTAATTAAGTAAAATAAAAATCAAAAAAGCATGTTTGGCATGGTTTTGGGTAAATGACTTTTTTCACCCAAACCAACCAATGTCAAAGTTAAAACAATTTTGTTGGCCATTGCCATTTCATATTTGAGTCTTCTAAAACCAATTTTTTAATATATTATCCAAACAAGTCTATGTCACACTCTAACTTTTTTAATAAAAACCTAACCAAGAATAAATCACATTCAAAGAATTATTGACTGACTACTTCAATTTAGGATAAAAAAGTTAGTTTGGATAAACGTTACTTTGAAAATGCTTATCCAAAACAGGGCCTTACTGGTGTTTTGTGAGTACCCAGCATACAATGGACTTCTGAGGAAAGAGTCGCCAATCATAACGACAAAAGCGTGAGGCGATGGAGGGCTGATATGTGATCCATTTCCCATCTTCGTTTCAACATCTAAACTCGGAATCCCATTTAATTGGGTACGTAAATGCGGGTCACAACAATGTTCTTATCATTGTGTGAGTTTATACCAAGCTTGGCGTCTTCGGTTTGAGGGGCACCGTATTTCATAACCCTCAGAAGGTAATTGGTTGAGTTCATGTGCTCATCTAAGTATTTCTCAACTCCCAAACTTTCCAAAACCATCTTCCTTACGATCTGATCCAACTCAGATAGCTGCTCTGAGAAGGCTTGTATAGTTTTGCTGCAACAATAACAACAAATACAAGGGCAATATGATAAAAAGAACCAACATAATATTGGAAAAACATGGCCTAAGATGACAAAAACTGAACATGTGGCCGATAAAAGTGTATAGATGACACTTTTCATCGCTTTACAACAAAATTGGCTTTGAACGGTATTGGAATATATCACGAGCTCAAGCCCAATTCATATGGGGCTAGCTATTATGTAATTATAAAGAGATATGCGTCAAAATGAGGAATTTTATCTCCATAATATAAAATTCAAATCAATGTAACTTTTGGTATGTGATATATGGGGAGATATCGCTTTGAGAGTCGAGTTTTTCATACACACTCGATAGAAAAACTTCTCCATAAAAACTTCTCTCGACTCTCTTCTTTGGTGATGAATCTGCCATATAAACATGATCGGAGTCCATATACGGCACTTCAATCTCATGTGGGTAATTCGATAATTATTTTGATTTCAAGTGTGCTCAAATTTCTTCAAGCAAAAAAAGTCACCGCTGAAATTCAAAAATTCATCGCTCAAGTTTTTCAACAATGACAAAATGTCATCACTAAGTCGCCATCACAGGTGGTTGTGGCTGAATAGCGGTGACAAAATCATCACAAGGCACTACTTATCTTGCCGGAAGAACTACATGTTATATAATTTCATTGAAAGAACTCATAAAATTATGAGAAATATAAACAACTAGAAGGGTTTCCTTTGGAACTAAAATGATCGAGTTTTCATTAAAAATAATAACATAAATAAAATTAAATCTAAATTGGATGATAATTAAACCGAATCCTTCGACCCACAAGGTAGTTTCTAGACTCTCTTTACTTTCTCAAGAACATTTGCATCATCAATGCCCATGCTCTCATAGAGTGGAACATGAGGGTATTGCCCAACATAGCCATGAAAAGGCTTCTTAGACATATTTCGTAGTTTGTTTGAAGAGGGAGATCAAAGAGCTCTTTGAGGACAACAAATAAAGGATTTCAATCTCAAGAGAACCTTATCAAACAAAGCCTCAAAGCAACCACACTCTTCAAGTGCTTTGTGGACTTGGGATTTCACTTCCTCCCACTTAGGGTTTTTGCTTTCCAAGTCAAGGTCATAAAGTCAATGACTGGAAGCTTAAGAATATTTTCGAGCCCATTTCTTTTCTTAGGTTTCTCTTACTTTGATGATGTGTGTATTCGATGACGCTACATGAGTCTTAGTTTATCATGTCATTTAAATAAAGAAGGTTATGAGTAAGGAATAATAAGAGAAGACATGACATGCATTCCGAGAATCCAATGTTTATTGTTCTTATTGTCCGGCGTATACTAGAACGTTTGCTTAAAGTATATATGGCATAATTAAAATTATAATGTGACGAAGTTTGTAAAAGGTCCATTGTCCGCACATAACCTGCCGTGGCCTTATTATTTGATTACAAGCTTCAAATACATACACACACATACACACATATGTATACATACGTACGTGTATATATATATATATGTATCACACACATACACACAAATACATACATACATACATATATATATATATATATATATATGGGTTTATCATTTGTCATGTCACTTGACATAGGTTATGCCAAATCACCCTAAAACTACGTCGTTTTGAGGGTGGGGGGGGATTACTAAAGGGTATTTTTGTATTTTTGTTTTGTATTTATTATATGAATTTACTAAAAGATCCTTCATGAATTCTTCCTCGCTTTTGAGAGTTTATTAATTCCTCTAACCCAAAATGATGTAGTTTTGGGGGTGACTTGATATAACCTTATATCAAGTGACATATGACAAACGATAAATCATATATATATATATATATATCATCCGGGGGTCCATGGTATTGTGGACCAATAATGATTAATAAGTTATCCTACAATTATTTACCGCATTGTGGTTCCACTAATAAAAAAATTCGCTTGAAAGAAAACATAAGATAATATAATTTTATATTTATATGTTATTTTAGGTGCAAACAACAAACACGATCATCGATCGATCCAAATGTTTTAGAAGCTCTTAGTAAAAATATTATTCAATTTGATGAAACTAAGTATATGAGAATCTTCTCCAATCTCGAAATATATACATACTATACTCTCTTTGTGTGTGTAGAGAGACACTCCTTCCTTCTTTCTTCACTCATCTATTAGATTGGTTCATCAATGTACAGTAGCAAGCATCACCAAGAAAAACGAATAATGAGTAATAATATCCGATGTCAATTATGAGAAATGTGTATAGTCTTTGAAGGAGAATGAAGAGGAGGCGATGTGAGGTAGCGACATATTTTTGTTGATGTGTGCTTGGTCAGGATTTTGGGGATAAAAAAGATAAAATTAGTCAAACTATATCCGTTTCCGATATGGAACACAAATGTCCCTGCCTCGCAGGAAGTAGTTAGCTTTCAATATAGGATCCGGTATTTACCCAGGGTTATCTATGGCGCAGATAACAATGGACAAGATGATCACCGTACATGCAGAGGGTGGTGTGTGCACGGTGGGACGATATGTAAGAGTAGAGAGAATGTGTACCGCTCACCGGGTATGCCTCTACTTATAATTCAAGCCGGGTTGGTCCGATTCTCTCGGTAGCATATTCCCATAATGTCGCGTGTTGTGCCCCATTCCCTACACTCTTGTGGTAGTGGGGATAACCGCAGTGGGCAGCCATCTAGTGGGCTTGACCTAATCGGCCCATTTCCGAGGTCCATACGCCTGCCCCCAAAGTCGGTTGCTCCTGCCACGAATCGCCGAGTTTTATTTCGGTGTTGGCCTAGATTTTCCAGGTTCTTTATTTCTCTTAGAACCATCTTGGGTTCTAATTTCAATTGGTCGTAATCGCATCCCATATTTGTCTTTGAGTAGCGATTTGCACAAGCTTTGCCGTTAACTTATGTATTAGAGCCCGACCTCGTGCATTTCATAGCCGCCTTGGTCCCCGTCATTTTAGGACCTCCATTCGAGTTTATCAACTTATCTCTGCCCATTATACGACTTGGTATTCGGCCCGAGGTTTTGAGCGAGGATGCCGACATACTCAAAGAACACGACCGTTCCCCGGCAAATGTCTTTTCGTTTGCTCGTGTCGCATCGTATAATCCGCTTTCGATTATAATGACACGTGCCTTCAAGCGCCGCTTTGGTTACCGCGCCCATTAATGTCCCACGTCATATCGTCATCATAGCTTTTTGGTTTTCCTTTTGCCCCCCTAAAGCGGGATAAGAAACGGCTTTGCTTTCAAACATTACATCTCTAGAATTTTTATAAGTGTCCTCACACCCTTCATCATCACTCTTCTTCGCTTCTTAACTTTGAAGAATCGCTTTGTAACTTCTTTTTTCGAATCGCTTCTTGCTCTCGTTCTCTCGCCAGTGCATTGCTTTCGGTTGTTTTTAAAACACGCATGTTATAGTCCGCACCTAGCGTTGTTCTCAGTATTTTGGCAATTTTGCCTTGGCCTGGTGTTGGCGGTGTTGAACGACGCGGATGACTCATGAATTCCTCCAACTAAAAAAAATGTTGAACGCCATTTTGAACTTTGCTTGTCGAGTTGCTTCAACACCATTCTTTTTTCACATTCATTCCTTTCCGGCTTTGAATTATTCGATGTTTTATGGCCTGGCCATTCTCGCATTTGAGCGATTTTACTTGTTGAGTTCTTCGTAACTGGCTATCCTGGTTTGATATGCATAATTTCGCTTCTCGTTTTTAACATGCTATATAATTTGTTCCCAAGATGGATCCAAACCCCCCGCTAGTAGATATGTATGGTAAGCCTATTCCAGGAAGATAGGAGAGATTCTTGAATGCGTGCAGTCGAACTAAACTTTGGCTATGGTCCATCCTTCCTACGGAAGAAGAGAGGATGGAAGATTTACTCCGATCTCTGAAGCTGGAGTAGGGCAAGCGTTTGAGTTCCTCCTTCACTCCGATGCCGAACCCCTAATTCTCCTTCACCAAGATTGTCTCGCTTCTCCCGAGGTTACGCCCGGCCAAACATGGTCCCTTCTCGGTCCTTGTGAGGAGATTGTTGCCACAAAGCGATTGAGCTTGCTCCGTCATGGTCATGACAAAGAAGCGAGTTCTTTTGATAAATGCTACTGCAATAAACCGACGAATACCTTGTCCTCGGGCTACATTGCAAGCTCGCCCGAAATTCCTGCTCGTCATACCTCATAGTTCTGATTCCTCGCCTTTGTTTTTATTTTAGGTTTAAATGTCTTCACACCAAAAACCACTAACTGACCAGAGTCCGCCCCTTCGGAGGATTCACGAATGCCTTTCCATCAAAGACTATGTCATGAAAGCAAGATATAGTACTTCTGGATTGCAAGAACAAGATGTCCGGAAGGCGCTGCCGGATTGTCCAGGTGGAGGTATGATGTGTGCTTGCCTGCGGTAAACGAGTCCGTGGTTTTCCGTCAAACAAACGATGAGGCAGCCACTTCTTTTATTTTTATAAGGATTTCATCACCTACCTCTTCGAATTCCCTTTTCCAACTTCCAAATGCGCCTTCTCACCCATTTACACCTCGCACCTTCTCAATTACACCCCAATGGTTGGGCCGCGATGTTGCTTTTGAAAAGTATTGCCATACTCATAAGTCGAGTGTTCCGCCTCCGTGTTTTGTAGTTTTTTTCACCTCTTTAGATATTAAAACCACCACGCGACGGAAATAAATGGTTTTGTTGGACCTCACTTCTCGGGCGTCTCATGGTCAGTAAGTTTCTTAGGCCTTTTAAAGATTTCCTCGGAAAGGCTTCAAAACTTCATACTTTAAAGTTATTGCGGCCGGGATACACCACGTTTGCCCTTCAAACCCGGACATCCGGAACTTCACGAACGTTTCCTTTGTCCGTCCGATGAACATCATAAGTTCAAGCCAAAGATTTTTTGCCCAAATCCCAATTATCCACTACCAGAAGGAAACCACGTTGCCCTTATTGCATTAGTCCGTAAAGACAATTTGGCTGATTCGCTGATTACATTACACCGTAGAGGTGCTCAGGGCTTTTTCTCACCCATTTTTTTGTTCTTTTTGCATTTGTCAGTCTGTCAGAATTCTTCATTGGCTTGTGCTTTTCGTGCATATCGATTGGTAAAAAGACCCGAGCATCTTGACGTGATTTATTTCGCTGCCTTTCCATTCAACAACTCCGTGTCCAAAGTTTAAAAGCGCCCAGCGGAGGGAACTCATTTAACCATCAAATGCTAAGAAAACCAAAGCTCCGAAGAAGCAGCAGAAGAAGACCGACAATCCATCGTAAGAAGGATATTCCTACCTCGACTTCTCCAAAGCCTGTATCCTGTGGAATCAAGAGCCTCGAAACTTTAGTCTCTATGTCCCTTCCCCACGATTCAGCTTCCTCCTCCTATTTTGGGGGCATAAAATACCCAACTCCTCCGCAGTAGTATTCCGTCCGCCCGACAATTGGTTCGACTGCGTACATTGCCTGAGATGAGATGAAAGAATTGAAGGAGATTGGAGATTGAAGAATGCCGCCCATGTCAACTCTGTGGCACACCTCAAAGAGAAGGCCTGGATTTAATGAGAAAGATTTACCCAGGACGAGAAGAAAAAGGCCGACGGGCATTAACTCAAGCGCAGGAGGATCTCGCAAGTGGCGGCGGGGCCGAGAAGGAAAGCCTCTCCGATGAACTGTTGTTCGTGATAAGCTGCACTTGTCCGAGTCCGAGCTTACTCGGGCGGGGCTTAGGTTCACGAGAGTGACATGGAGTCCATCACAGTATAAAAACTTGATTGATTTAACAAAGCACTAGAACTCAACTCTTATAAGCAAGCCCTCACCGCCGCTCAAAGCTGGAATCCTTCGCCGTCATCGAGACGCCCTTGATGTCGCCTGTTGATATTTCCAAGTTAAAGGCAGGCGTTAAGGAGGCCTTTGAGAATGCCCCGGAACAAGTTCGTCCCGGTCCTCGACGCCTGAATCTAGAGGGAGTGCACATGAACGCATACGCTCGAAGACGGAATATTTATTCCTGCTCCGCCCGTGGTTGATGATGCCAGTATTGCCAACGGCTAAGCTCAGAAGAAGAAGCCGCGCCAATCTCCATCCGTCCAACAATAGCTCGGCAATGTGCCATTTTGCAACTTTTTGCCTTTGTCCGGAGGCTGGTAAACACCGTTTGCTCGTGTATTTTTAATTTATGAATCTTTGATTTCCAATGCCTTTAATCGTATGTGCTATTTTCGATCTAGCGCCTTGCAAATTGAATGTTTTCGACGGATCAAGGTCAAGGAAATACTCCTTTCTCGTATGCCTGTTTTGATATATTCGGCATTTAAATGGTGTATACATCAATCAAGGCTATGCCGTCTACATGATTTACGAAAGTGGGCGTTTGCCAATTCGCACATGTTTATTTGGCCATCGCTGATCATGGATAAACACGAATTAAGTAATCCGGAAGTTTCATCAATCCTATTATTTTGGCTTTTCACATAAGATCCCGTAAAATGCGTTTACAAGGATACTTATTTGGCAGCTTTTCTTTCACATGATTTATGAACTTTGGTCCATACATGTTACGCCCGACTTCTTTTGAACAAATTGTGAAACACGGGGTACTAATGCCTCAGGCCCTTCCATTCATTCAATGTGCGACTTTACATCAAAGATTCGATTCCCATAGGAATTTGATACATATTCATGATGTATAAGCCTCAAAGTAAAGTTAATAAAGGGAAATACCGAAATTAACTGGAAAATAAAGCATTGAAAACAAACAATCAGATCAACTTTGATAATCACCGTAGTAAGCCTTAAGTTTGTCCGCATTCCAAGTTCTTTGATTGCTTCTCTTTCGTTGATTCTAACACGTAAGCAATCCTTTCGAAAAGTTCACGCTTGGAGCGCGAAGGACCTTCCCAATTTGGCGAGCTTCCCATCTCTAGCATTTTTGTTGCCTATATCTACTTCTTCAGAAAGCACCAAAATCATCCTTGTTGAAGGAACGTGGATTAATTTTCCTATTATACCGAGTCGCTGAACGAAGTTGCTTGCATAAGTCTCGCAGGAGCGTGGTTCTAACTTCAATCAATCGATCTAGCTCGACCGCCGATAGTTGCTGGCCATTTTCCTCGCCCTTGTCATGGGGTTGTCGCTTTTCTCCATGAGGGTTCGCCGATTAACCGGAATCACGGCTCACAGCCAGTGTCACCGAATCTGCCTCTCCCATGGATGTTTGAATGGGTCCGACAACCCCACAAGATCGCATGTAGATGTTCCACCCAACTTTCCCTGGCCCCTATTATTCGCTTTTTAAGCTCCGTTGACGATAACTTTGGTCGCCTTCACTTTGTCCGTTGGATTGTGGATGTTCCACTTCAGCAAAATGATGCTTTACATTAAAGGGCATATCATCATCCATTGGAAGCTCTATCCATGAATTGTGTTCCATTGTCCGTGACTATTTCTCATCGGGATTCCTAAATCGGATATAATATTCCTTTGGCGTGAATTTTCGCACTTTTGCCGAGGTGATGGTCGCGAGGTTCAGCTTTCGATCCACTTAGTAAAGTAATCGACTGCAACGATCGCCCACTCAACCGGCTTGGAGCCGCCTTTAAACGGTCCTAACAAGTCCATGCCCCATTTGTAGAATGGCCATGGAGCCGTGATCTGTCAACCTCGGATGGTGGAACCCACATTATCTTGCCGTGTTTCCGGCAACTACCGATCTCCGAACATGGTATTTAGCATCTTGCGCTGTAGGCCAACAATATCCCGCCCGGGACCGCTTTACGGGTCAAAGCTTTCCCATGTGTTGTCCATTTATGCCTTCGTGGATTTCGCCAAACGTATTGGGCTTGATCTTCGCTTCGAGACATTTAGCCATGGGAGAATGCACGCCTTGCGACACACCGATCGTTGACCATTACATAGGCGGCCGTCAGTTCGACTAGAGTCCCGGATTCACCGCATCCTCTGTGGTGATCCTCCGTGATAATCAAGACCGGTTTTCTCCAATCACTGATCTGAAATCGCATCACGCAACTTGGTTCCTGAGGGTTCCGCTGGACACCAGCGGAGATTTCCGGGCACTCGTGTTAGCGAGCTTCTCGAGAGAATGTCACTTCCTCGTAGATTTTCCGCCGAGGAATCGCGCCACTAATCGCCACCTCTCACAAAATTTGTCATGATGTCTTTGACCTTGTCAAATACTTAGCTAACAACGGCTTCTTCACTCTGATAGGTCCCTGATCCGGGAAGCAACCAAACCGAGAGTCCAGGACACGTGCACTTGCCGAGCTCCGCTTTGAAGCTCCGCAGAACTTAAGTGAATGTGGCCCCATATTCAAATTTCCTCGATTATTCGACGTCGGAAGTCAAGTCGTAGAGAAAATTCCATCGCCACGCCTTCGGGGTTTCCACAATAACTCCCGCACCACCTCCCTTTTATGCAGCTAGACCATCCGTCCACAACACTTTCCATGGTTCAGCTCCCGCCTTCCCATTCTCGCCGAGGTTGGGTTTCTACTAAGAAGTGTACCTAAAGCCTCGGTGGACTTGATCACTGTCGGGCCTCATAAGGGATATCAAACTGGACAATTCAATTGCCCAAGCTATCATCCCGCCTTAAGTCCGGTTTATGTAAAACTTGTCGTACGGGCTGATTCGCTCTTACCACGATCGAATGGCCGGTGAAATATGGTGCGAAGTCGCCTTTGTCGTCGCATACGCAAAAGCCATTTTCTCCAACATACCTCAACTCGAATCCCGCGAGCCCGGTTTCACGGGCTACACTGGCTTCTTCTGGCTGCCGTATCTCGAACTAAAACCGCGCTTTACTGCCTTTTCCCCAACCGACAACATAAACAAATTCCCCGACTTCCGCCGGATAATATCGTGTGGAGATGCTAAGCATTGCTTTATTCTCGTTAAACGCTTTCTTCACACTCGAGTTCCACTCGAGCTTCTTCTTCAAGAGTTTAAAGAATGGGAGGGATTTTTCTCGCCGATCCTGGGCAAGAACCTTGTCAAAGCCGCCAATCGCTCATCAATCGGTTGTAATTCTTTCTTGTTTGCTCTGGGGGTTTCATTTCTATCACTACTTGCACTTTTCCGGGTTAGCTTCAATGCCTGGTTAGTCAAGAGAAACCCAAGAATTTTTCTCTCGACGGAACTCAAAGCACATTTTGTCGATTCAAACGATTCGATGCCTCCTCAACTTTTCAATGTTTGTTGTGCATCGCGAACATGGTCATTCTCGGGCTTTAGATTTTACTATCATATCGCCAATGTAAACTTCCACATTTTTTCCCAGCTTGATCCTAAAAGACCTTTTCATTCTCCGATAAGTCGCTCTTGCATTCTTTGAGGCCAAAAGGCATCACATTATAGCAAGAATTCGATTGTCCGTGATAAAGGTCAAAGCTTTCTTGATCATCGGGATGTATGGCAATCGTTGTATCCCAGTATGCATCCATGAATGACAAAGTTGAAAGCTGTCGATTGGTCAACCAATTGGTCAATGTTGCGCATGTGGGAAATGCATCCTTGGGGACATACCTTGTTCAAGTCTTTATAGTCCCATGACATCGCTGCATTTGGCCGTTTCGGCTTTTTAACCATGACCACGCTTGACAACCACGCAGGTATTGCACTTCCCTAATAAATCCGGGTCAGGATCAACTCCCGGGATATGCGCCTATTTTACCTCGTCCGCACTCGCTTCTTTTTTCCAGCATGGGTTTGACCCATGTGGATGGCCAATTTAGACAACAAAACCGGGTCAATCCCCAGGAATTTCGATACGCCCATGCAAATACGCTTTGTTTTCTCGCAAGAACAATCCAATTTTGCTCGCATCTCGAATCCAATGTCTTTCGCAGATTTTGTGGTCTCGCTTTGGTTCATCTCCCAGGACTTAAATCTTCTGCTTTCTTCATTAGGTTCGACCTTTGCATCTTGTCCTCTTCCTCAAGTCTAACTCTACTATGTAAACACTTATTATCCACCTTCCTTTCACCTCTCGCAGTGTTCCGCCTTTGGAGTTTTGCTTTCTTTACCGCTTCAAAGTAACATTGCCGAGCCCTCCCCTCCTTTATCTCCTTTAATGGTAACAACCCGATTCTTCTCAGTAAAATTTCAACTGGGTGATTAAAGACACCAACATGTTCCAAAATGATAGTGGATAGCTCACGTCCGAGGATAATATTGTATGGAGACGGAAACGCCACAACGAAACGAACTATCCTTGACTGAACGCCTCCTTCGTCCCCAACGTTAATTTGAGGTCGATGCATCCCTTTGGGACGTGGTGTCTTCTCCATTAAAACCCATAGATGGTCCCACATGGTTTCGTGGTCTTCCACACGAACCTCATGCGTTTAAACGCATCCCGCAGGATTATGTCCACCCGCTTCCATTATCTATAAAAATCTTCGACTAAAGTCTCCCGACGATTCTTGCTATGACGAGCCTCGTCATGATGTCCCTAAGATCACATCCTCCAAGTCTTTTCTAGAACTCGAGCATTGGCAAATTTGGTTTTGTGATACCCCTTTTAAACCCTAGACTTGGCCAACTACAGATAACCTCTTTCAAGTATTTCTTTCTTTGATTGGCGAATCCTCCTCCGCCGAAACCTCCAACAATCCCATTGTAGCCATATTTTGACTCGGGAAAAACTCGCTTGCGTTGCAAAGGCTCTTCCTTTCTTCCTCGTTTTCGCCTTTTCTTTGGTCGGACTTTTACTGCGCTCTCCTCCGCGCTCTTCCGCCGCCCTTGCATTTGATTAGATATTTACGAGCTTCTTCTCTCGAATGAATTTTTCGATGGCTGCCCCCTCAAATCCCAACACATCCGTTGTATGTCCGTGCTGGTCATGAAATTCACAATACCGAACTTGTCCGTAGTGTGCTCATTTCAAGAACGGGCGTGGTCTGGCCCGCTTTTTTCATCTTGGTCAAGGAGACTCTTCCGCATTTGGGCCCGAGATACTTTTTGGGGCGACGGTCATATCTTCCTTTCCGCTTCTTCCTCCCCGAGGTTTAGTATCCCTTCATCCCCGGATTCTTGTCCTGTCGGTTGTATCGCTCCTTCCCCTGGGAGATGGACCTCCCGCATGTCCCGTGGTGCATGGCTCATAATATCAACTGTCTTTGCTCTATGTACGTCTTTGATCGATCTCGGAATTCCGCCGTTTTGGGACGCCGCTTACGATCGACTTCTTCAAACGCGAGGATTTGTCCAAAGCCCGCCTATGATGCAATGTGTGATGTACGCCTTCCTTTAACCCTAAGACTTGTATCGCGGTTCCAAAGCGCTCCAAATATTTTTGCACTGCTTCCCCGTGTGATTGCTTCACCGATCTAACTCGGAACTTAGCTTTGGGTTGCTCTATCAGGCGGTTGAGCAAGAATTTTTCTCCAAATCCTTCAAGTCCGGATCGAAGCTCGGGGCGTTGAACCAGATTCGGGCCGGTCCACGTAGTGTTCCCGGAAACAACCGGGGGGTACCACGGGCCCCTAATATCCTTGACCATGATCTCCATTTTGAAATTGCCCACGTGCACTCGTGGGTCCCGGGTTCCATCGTATTGGGAAATCTTTGTGTCTAGGCCTCTTGGATAAGGCGTGGGCATTATTTTGGCCGTAAAGTGGAGTCGCGACTTTCTCCTCCCTCATCCGAGCTTGCATCTCATGACTCGCGACACAACGCCTTTTTAGAAAGGTTTTGTCATGGGAGCCTCTCTTCGCCTTTTTCACGTCCCACCGAGATCTTTCTCGGTGTTACGTGTTGTCGTGATTAGCCACTATCCGATCTTGTCTTTCTGCTTCTTCCCGGCTTCCGTGGTATCATTCCTCATCTCCGAGTGTCTTCTTCATGATCTCTGTCGTGGACGTCCCAATATTCCGAGATGTTGGGATGCCATTTTGGCTTGGGTCCACATTGCTCTTTCCTCGTTGCCGTCATGATCCTTGGTTTGTCCTAGCCGTGACATCCGATCTAATTTCCCCACTTCTCGCGGCGGTACATCTCTTCTCTCATAACCCGACGTCCTCCTCCCTTTGTAATCGATTCCGTGTTTCCATCTCTTTGGCCTATTCTATCCAATACTGGAACACAAGGGTGGTTCGTAATAGTTGAATATCGGGGTTGACCACTTCAAGGCTTTTGCCATTGATAACGACATTTTCAGGGGTGGAGAATTCACCGTGGTCCGGGAATGCCCTCCGGCGTTTCTACCAACAAATTCCAACTCAGATATTTTTAAAAGATAAGAAAGTGCTATGAACTTTTTTCTCATGGGATACTTCACTATTGGGCAACGCTTATTCTCAAAGTTCATATAATTGCGGATGCATAGTATTATATTTTTCCCAACCTTCAGGGGTTAGTCCGCTAGATTTGCTGATTTCTTGTGTTTTTGCGCCTCCTACCAATCTAGATTTCAAATAACCATCAAGCGTAAAATGGATGAGCTGAAGAGGAGAGAATTTAAATCTAAAGAATTTTCATAGTAAAAGATATTTAACCACGGGTGAAACCCAACCAAAGTCGATGTATATAGCCAGGAATCGTTGAATAAATCCATTTGATGGTTCTCAATAAGAGCAATTAGTCACAGAGTATTGTATTCTTCCTGGGATATTCTCATGGGCTTTTATCGCATCTTGCAAAATGCAAGCAAGGAGCATTAAAATTTTCTTTTGTGCTTTTGTGAACACAATGTCATAGGTTACTTTGTTTATCGTTGGCAAATAATTTACATTCTTGCCAATTCCTATATATATGTTTTTGTTAAAAGGATATATATATATATGCGTGTGTGTATAGATATGCATACACACAAATATGTATAGATATATGTATTACCACCAGAATGTGGAAAAGAAAAAATAGAATTATAAAGAATGGGGAATCAAGGAAGAGAAATACATATGATAGAATTATAGGCAAAAAAGAAAAAAATGTAATGATACGTATAGGAAATTATGAATTAAAATTCAAGAATTAAATCAATATAATGAACCTCAATGTGGCATAATATTAGGACTAGACTTTTTAGAAAAATATTATCCTTTACTTGCTACTATTAAGATTTGCTCCTATCTACTAAAATATGATACTTTCTAGCCCTATATTTTTCATAATTAAATTTTATCAATATATAATATAATGGTCTTTCACTTCCGACAATACTTTTAATTTCTTTTTAAGATTCTTCTTTTCACAAAATTTCTTTAATTTAATCTTATTCTAATATTATCTATAACTGAATGATGTAAACCTGAAAATTTATTATATAATTCTAGATGTCCCATTTTCTTTGTTATACCCTCTACCTTTCTTGATTTATTTTATTTATTCTTTTAATTATAATTTTATTAGTGTTTTATTTGTGTCTAAGACCTTGATTATATTATTGTTATATCCATAATATGTTTGCAATAAATATAGATAACAAGAAATAATTTGTACTTTATTTTTAAAAATAATAAATGAAATACACACAAGATACACAAATAAATAAGTAAAAGTAAATAACACTTTGTTAAAAAGAAAAGAAATAGCAACTAAGTAAAAACAAGTGAAAATGATAAACTATTAACAATAAAACTAAATGCGTTATGAATAAATATTATAAATAATATGTAATTTCTTCATCAAAAGATAATAAGATGTACTTTCTTATTTACAAATAAAAAAATTCCTTTGAAAATATAAATATAAATATAAATATAAATAATAAATAATAAATGAGGATGAACAAATCATGTGAGGAGAAAGTGTTCAATACATTAAATAAAAAAATATATTATCAAAGAAATAAATAACAACTAATTAATACAAGTGAGAATGATAAATTATACCTTCTTAATTAATAACCAATAAATGTATCAATAATGAATCATTATAAAAAAACAAACAGAATGATAACAAAAGGGTCAAATAGGATATACTATTATGGGAAAATTAAAATAAAGGACCAAGAGAAAAATAATATTTATTATAAAGGACCATAAAAAAGTTATAATTACTTAAAAAGGACCAAATATTATAATATAAATTTAAAATTACTAAATTGTCCCTAATCAAACCTTATGTATTATCTCTTGTATTCATAATTAAAAAAATAACTAAAATTAAAAACTAAACTGTCTAGATCATATCTTTTTTTTTTAATATATTATTTAATTAATAACTGTTAAAAATAAAAACTAAACATATTTCACTGTTTGCATATATTATTTAAGGGTAATTTCACTGTTTGAATGAACTAAATTGTCCTAATCAAATCTCATGTATTATCAATTAAGCTCTTTTTATAAAAATAAACTCATTTCATATTTTAAGGATATAATAGGTTAATTAGATTTTTTAATTTTATTAACATTACATGAATTTTTAACCCACATAAATTGCTTCTAAAACAAAAATAAATCATAACAAACTTTCTTGTTTTAACATATATAATAAATTATAAAAGACATTGACTTTTATTAAATATAATTCTATCTCGGATTAAAAAAAATTGATTTAAAAACAATTTTAATTTTTACAAATTGAAGAATGCCTAATTTTTTTTTTCATAGATATATATTCAAAAGTTGTGAAAAATAAAAATTGAAAAAAATATTGTTTAATTTGATGAAACTTGGAATTCTTATTAATTTTAAAAATAGAATGGGGAAGAGAATGTAAAAGGGAATGCAAGAGATTTTTTGTAGGGGCAATTTAGTACTTTTAATCTTATATTTTTATATTTGGTCATTCTAAATAATTATAATTTTATGGTCCTGGCTTAAATATTTTTGGTCTAGGTCCTTCATTCTAATTTTCCCTACTATTATTGTGTCCATATTTTATTAGTTCATATATATTATACAATTAATAAGTCAAAAAAGAAAAAGAAAAACCCAACTAAATAGACATCTTTAGATTTTCTTAACAAGAAGAAATAAAAATGATATATCAATGTTTTTTAAAAAAAAAACAAGGTAATGCTTTGTTTGAATAGATCCTAAAATGTAAGTTTTAGAAGAAGAATTAATTACGAGGGCGAGAAACACAAAGATCGAGTTATAAACTTATAAGGAATAAGAATCAGTAGTGATGATAAGATTTATAAATATAAATAACATATATAAAGGGAGGATGAAATCAAATCATAAAGAAGAATGGTCCAATACATTAAATAAAAACTGAATTTAAATGATTATTGATAAATAAATAAACAATTAATGTATCAATAAAATATGTCTAAGAAAAACATCAAAGAAACAAAATTTAGAGGCAACTAATTTTTTCCGGGTAAACATGTAAATGATAATAATGGCTATTTATGCCTTCAAATATTGTAATGTTTAATAATTTTTATACTTAATAAATTATAGAAGGTTAAATTGAGAGTCACAGAGGAGGGTGGTGGTGGGCCAGGCGCCGGTTAGAAGAGAGTAAAGCTTCTGAGAATGAGTTATCGCGGATGAAGGAGAAGAGAGGTTGAGAGGTTTGAAATTGATTACGGTAGCCACACAAATAGAAAATTCTAGGGGAATGTTTTTTTTATGCTTCTCAATTTTTTATGATACTATAATGAAATAAGCGGAAATAAATTTAAAAACAATACAATTTGAGATTTTCGTAATTTTTTTTTTATAAATTTGTTTATTCCAATAATATGAAATTTGAAAATCACCCAAGATTTTCAAATTTGAAATTTAACAAAATCATAACTTAATTTATTATGGCTAGGTTAACTCATTAACTGAATCTCCAATTGTGGGGGAGAAAAATTTATAAATTCATCATCAATTTCATATCATTATAAAATTAAAATCAATACCAAGTAAAGATATAAATGAATAAAATGATGTAATTTATTAGAAAAAGAGAAAATTGAGGAGCAAACTAGGGGGAAACCTAATTATTCAAACTTTTAGATAGGAGGCTCAAAAAATTGATCGGACATGGTACTCTATTTTTAACGATTAGGGACCAAAATAAAATTTGTGCTAATAACTTAATATGTTGAAGAAAATTTAATTTATTCTTTTTATTTAATTCTAAATTATTTAAGGAGCGATTATTAAAAATTAAGTTATGTTTTATCTCACTCACCCTCGGAATGCGATAAGACTCGGTGGCTGCAATCCGTAACCCTATTGTGCCCCTATTTTCACCCAAGAGATTGAAGAGTCGATGTAATGAGGATTGGGCATTGTCAACCGGAGAGCGTCTTTTTCCCGAAACGTAAAGATGAGATTATTTGAATTCTTGGCATTTATTGGGAAGAGTAATTCGGTTGTATCTTGATTAGTAGCCGTTGCTAATCGGTTCTTTTACCTTCAAACCTTCCTCGATTTCTCCTCTCTCATATCTTGCCTATTCTAGGTCTTTTGATTTTGCCGTTGCTTCAGCTCCTTTTTTCTTCTCCATTGATTTTGTTCGTGTTGGTTCTTTAGTACTCTATTTTCTCCTCCTCATCACTCATCTCTCAGTCCCCCCCAGCTCTTGATTGCAATCAAAGTTTTGGCATCGTCCATTTCCTTGTTTGAAGGTTGGATTGCCTTCAGTTTCCCAAAATTCTACTTCTGTCTCCAAAATGAGTCCTAGCTCCTCGTACCACTGCTTTCTCTCAACATCAATTTTCCTTTACACTACTTTTTGAATCTTCCTTCGCTGCCTGTCCCAGTTCTTCTCTCTGGATACAGAGAAAGGGAAGAAGAATTATTACGAGGTAAACCCAAAGGCTCTTCACTGCATGTTACTATCTTCCCGGTGAATCTACCAACTGCAAGGTACTTTTTATCCATACTGTCGCCCCCTTTCCTCTTTCTTGCGTGTTATTGATATGTGCTCCTTTTTATTCCATAAAGATTGCTTGTATCTTTTGTTTTGTTGAAAACAAGGCAACTAGGCTTTTGTGACATTCATTTGAATGTACATCCTTCTTTTTCATTTGTTGCAAAAATATTGACGCAGTAGAAGAAAATTAAGAAAGATAATGTTTATTCCTTTTGCAGATATATCATCCAGACAAGAATGCTAATAATCCTAGAGCATCGGATATGTTCAAGGAACATATGAAAAACGCCATCAGACTCTAAGGGCTTTGAGGTGATTAAGTTTTGTTCAGGGGATTAACCATTAACACATTAAGATGTTGTGAACCTTGCCAGATTTACATTTTTTCATCAATTTTTAAGATCCCCATGCATAATCTTTTTGAATTGTAATCGAACATCTGATATTGACATTTTCACATATTAACATGTAATGAACGGATGCAGCGGTATGACATTGTAAATGGTGTTTCTGAAGTGGAAGTAGTGAAATGAAACTGCAGCTGATACAGAAGAGGATAAGGGTACCATAAAAAGCAATACTTTTTCTTCTGGAAGTATTTCATTTCCTTGATGTAGTTACTATCTTGTTTAGAGAAAGTAGTGCCTACTTTCTGGCTCACTGCTATGAAAAATAATGAAGTGTTAGCTGAGGTTAGTCATTTGGTTTATTATTCAGTCGTTATTTAAACCTTCCATCAGTTTCCCCTGTTAAGACACAATTATAACTGTTTTTTCAGTGCTACATCTCTGAGCGAGATGAAGGAGCTCTCAAAAAGTATCTCAAAGATATTAAATGGAGCAGGATAGAAAGTCCCAAAGGATTAAGCTCGAGTTTTACTGTGTCAATAATCCTTATTTTAAGAATTCTGTCTGGACAAAAACATATCATATGATTGATGAAGATGAGCCTATTCTGGAGAAAGGCAATTGGGTAAGTCTCTCTCTCTCTCTCTCACACACACACACACAAATCTTTTATTTTATCTCTAACCCTCAATTACAATCATGTAAGATGGTCTAGCTGACGATGGTTTGTTGTTCTTTTCATGTAGCAGGAAATTTAATGGTACTTAGCAAATGCTTGCCCTAGAAGCTGCTCAAGGAAAAGCGAAGAAGGGTTCAAAACAATGCTAAACCAATTACTAAAACTGAAACTTTTGAATTCAGGTCCTTGGCTCCAATTCTCCATATAAACCAAGAATTAGTTACTGATTCATTGGAATCTAGGTTAGAACTGAGTGTGCATTTCCTATCACTCGGTGAAATTCATTGATTTGCGCTTATTCTATTGATTGGAAGTCATTTTCCTGTCATTGGCAGCAAATCTGAGCTCTGAGCTGATCGCTTATTGAACTTGTGATTAACCATGCTATTTGCTAAATTATAAATCTACTGGAAAGTTTGCTGGCAACTTGAAATTGTTATGCTCAACTGATGTGGGAAATCAAATTCTTGCTGTTATACTTGATTTGCACTTGATTTCTACTAGGCATAGAGGTTACATTTGCAATCTGTGCATGCTTCCATATTGTTCTGAATTGTGTTAGTTCTTGGCATAATTTACTGCCATTAGTGGTCATTACTGGCCTCTGGAAGTGGAACTTTTTGTGTAATTGTTGTGATTCTCAGAATTGCATTTGGCTCACTGTTATTGGTAGCTTTAAGAAATCCATTTATTAAATCAGATCTGCTGTGTGACTTTTGAGTCCTTACAATCTGTGCGTTTGCTAATTTGTGACAGGAAATTCCACTTGAACTAATTCACTTGTTGCTAGATTTGATTGTGGGTATTGATTGTTGAGATGATCACTCAAGTTGTCTAGAATTAGTTAACTCACTACCCATTCGTCATTACATCCAATTTCATGCTGTCACACATTCTTGAAGTTAATCTTGAAGATTGAAGAGTGCTTTGAATTGTGTAGTATTACTCAATCAGATTTGTCAAAGCATCTTCAGGTTGAGAATTCCCATAATCCGATTTAGAAACCCAAGTATCCATGACTTTATTCATGAGATTCTCTCATTTGACTTG
>JAFJYI010000351.1:0-65000 GCA_019022655.1 Acacia acuminata
AGAACCCAGGGAATTATATTTTTTTTTGGCTATTTACAAGACAAATATGGAAATTCACTAGATAAATATGAGTATTTACAAGACAAATAAAGATATTTATAGGATAAATAAAGGGATTCAAAGAAACCTAGGGAGTTAAAAATATTCTAGCAATTTACAAGACAAATATGAGCATTTACAAGACAAATAAAATGATTCAAAGGAATTAAAAACATTGGGTTGAGGAGCATTTTTACCCCAGAAGTTCTCATCGAGAGGAAATTTTGCCCCGCAAGTTTTTGCGTAGGTAATTTTTCCCTAACCGTTATCTTAATTAATTTTGACCGTTAATTGATCAAATATATTAAGCTAGCCGTCCACATGTCATTCACATCATTTTTTTTAAGGTGCAAATTTGCCTAAGAAATTTTAAATCTAACTTCGGAAAAAAAATAAGTAAATGACACATGGAATTTCGGTGCAAATTTGAACATTAACAAAAATAACGTGAATGACATATGAACTATCATCTCATCATATTAGGTTAATTAATAGTCAAAATTAACTGGGATAATGGTCAAAATAAAATTGCTCTATTTTTTGCACTTCCAGGGCAAGAAATGCCTCTTAACCATAAACATTTTGGCCATTTATGACAAATATGAAAGTTCACAAGACAAATAATATAACTTACAAGATAAATAAAGTAAGGGTACCATTGTCTTTTCACCTACAAAAGTAATTTTATTTTGACCATGTGGGTGCACAATGGCAAAATTGCTTTGTGGCCAACTAGGGCCATGACCTTCTAAAATTTGTTAGTATATATATGTATTTATTATATGATATTTTATTTGACCAATAATTTGCCCCCACTAATCTTTTATCTTCTCTATAAGGATAATATCTAGTTCATTACTCATTTATGGCTGTGAGAGGAATGTAGAATTCTTATTTGAGATACCTTCTGAAAAGATTAGTAATGTATCATCTTATATATTGTTTTGATTTATAATCGTCGGTTATTATTTATTTGTATTTTCAAGGTTATGAGATACTATTTAGTAAATACTCCCTCTACTCCTTATTATAAGATATCAATTAACAATTCGACAAGTCAATATAAATAATTAAAGTCATTAAATTTGTCCTAAAATTTAAGTAATTTTCAATATTATCCCTATTAGTTACACTAAACTCTAATATCATATTAATTATTAGTCTCACTCACTACCTTTTTAAATCAAGATGCCAAAATTAAATTTTACTCAAATCAAAGAAATCGAAAATAATCAAATCAAATCAACAAAATCGAAACTTTTACTAACCAAATAAAAGAAATTGAAAAAAATCAAATTAAATCAAAGAAATTGAAAATAATACTAATCAAATCAAAGAAATAAAAAATTTTACTAAACAAATCAAAGAAATTGAAAATAATCAAATTAAATCAAAGAAATCAAAACTTTTACAAATCAAATCAAAGAAATCGAAAATAATACTAATCAAATCAAAGAAATCAAAAATAATACTAATCAAATCAAATCAAAGAAATCAAAAATAATACTAGTCAAATCAAAGAAATCGAAACTTTTACTAAATAAATTAAAGAAATTGAAAATAATCAAAAAATAATCAAATCAAATCAAAGAAATTGAAAATAATACTAATCAAATCAAATCAAAGAAATCAAAAAAATATATTTAAGATGCCTAAAAGGGAACTTTTTGGCACCTAAGTAATTTTTTAAAAAAATTTGGCGTTAGGGTATTTTTTGGCATCCCGAACCATGCCAAAGACGCCACAAATAATATTTTTGGCGCCCTAAAACAAATTTCGGAAGCCAAAAATATTATTTTTGTATTTATCATCGGACTAGCTATTCGTTCTCTCACGGTGCGCTACACAATCCATCTCCCACACACAACGCTAAAACTCCTCTCCTCTTCCACTCATCTCATGCATCGTCCTCCCTCCATCTTCCCTCCCCCGATCCTCCGCTCCTCCTCTGATTCAAGTCGTCATTAGTTTCGTCCGCCTCTTCCTGCCATGAGAAGTTTAGAGGAAAGCAGATTTGAGTTTCCCCTCGCCACCGAGATCTGAAACCTAGCGACACCAGATGCCACCGCAGATGATAGTACAAAAAAAGGTCAATTTGCAGCGATTCATTAGTAGCGGTTAAAATAAACCGCTACAAATATGCACATTTGTAGCGGTTTATACCGAAACCGCAACAAATTTGTAGCGGTATGACTCGCACCAAGTGGCGTGCTAGTTTGTGAAAGACATTTGTAGCGGTTATCACTTATCACAAACTAACCGCTACAAATACTTGGCGCCAAATTTGTGGCGGTTATTTTGTAGCAGTTTATTTATACAAACCGCCACAAATATGGAGCCAGTTTGGGGCCTTATGGCGCGCCATTTAGTGGCGGTTTATTTGTAGCGGTTTATATCAAAAATCCGCTATAGAATGCCAAGAGTCTGAACTTTTGTAGCGGTTATATAAAACCGCTACAAATGTGAAGTCTTTAAACACGTCACAAATAGAAGTTATGAAAAAAATATTTAAAAAAATTTTTTAAAAAAATTCGTTCATATTTGTAGCGGTTATTGACCTAAACCGCTACAAAATGTGATATTTTAAAATTTATTATTATTTATTTTTTTAAAAAATACCAATGAATTTTTGTAGAGGTGTTTTAACCGCTACAAAAAAAAAAAAAACATTACAAATGTTAAACCGCTACAAAACCGTCGCATCAACCGCTACAAAGTATGTAATATTGAAATTTGAAAATTTCTAATCCCACCAACGTTCATTAATTTGTAGCGGTTTTTAGTTTAACCGCTACAAAATGTATATTTTGAAATTTATTTTTTTTTAAAAAAATATACCAATAAATTTTTGTAGATGTTTTGTAACCGCTACAAAACAGAAAAAAAAAATCGCTACGAACGTTAAACCGCTACAAAAAAACCGTCGCATCAACCGCTACAAAGTGTGTAATATTGAAATTTGAGAATTTCGAATCCCGCTAACGTTCATTAATTTGTAGCGGTTTTTAGTATAACCGCTACAAAATGTAATATTTTGAAATTTATTTATTTTTTAAAAAATACCAATGAATTTTTGTAGAGGTTTTGTAACCGCTACAAAACGGAAAAAAACCGCTACAAACGTTAAACCGCTATAAAAACCGTTGGATCAACCGCTACAAACATTGTTACGCATATCCCTATAAATACCCCCACCACAACTCATTTCACACACTTTCATTCATTTCTTCTCACTCCTTCTCTCTCGTTTTCTCTCATTTCTTCCCACCCCTTACAAATTCTTTGTTTTTAATCTTTTATTTTTTTCCTTCTTATAATATTAATATTTTTTTTTCTTATCAGAACTTTAAGAATATTTCCTGAATATTCCTTCTATCATCATCAACATTCTTTCCATAATCAAATATCATCTAATGGACAACATAATTTTTTTGCTTAGAGGTGGACAACCCAATAAATCCTTATTATCTACACATTCTCAGTATTATACCTACATAATATTTATACTTATCTAACTTAAGTTAATCATTTTTTTAAATATTAACTATTATCATTTAATTTGTCACTTAAATAATAAAAATATTTAACAAAATATTATAATAATGGACTCAAATTATGATGATTTTTTTTTTAAAAAAAAATTGTAATATTTTGTAGCAGTTGTAAAACCGCTACAAATTTTAATTCAAATTTGGCTTAAATATTTTGTAGCGGTTTTAAAATTTTGGCACCATTTTTTTTTTAAATTCGTCATCTTGTAGCGGTAACTCAAAACCGCTACTAATACGATAGCGGTTTTATTACATGAGTAGCGGTTTTAGAAAACCGCTACAAAACATCTTGTTTTCGGTGTATTTTGTAGCGGTTCTTTAAACCGCTACTAATGTCATTTGTAGTGGTTCAAACTGCTACAAACACATAATTTCAACCATTACAAAATGTCATTTTTTTTGTAGTGTGAAAGCCGCAGTTGATCGATTTCGTTGCATATATGATTAGGTGGGTTTGTTCTAGGTTTTTTTTTTTAAGATAACCTTATCGCAGTACCTGGCTTCTTTTTTATTTTTGATTTTTCTGGATTTGCTCCCTGGCATGTTTGATTTTCTGGGTTCAGTTGTTTTCTGGATTTGCTCCATGGGATTTTTTATATTTTGGATTTTCTCCTTGGCATGTTTCTCAGATTTCAGATATGCTCTTCCTCTGCCCAAATCATGGCTTATTGTCTTCGATCCGCTTGGCTCACTAGCTAGCTCCCCGAACCTGAGGTTTGGGTTTTTTTTTTTTTTTTAAAAAAAGTAATAAGGCGTCCCGAATTGTATTCGGGATGCCAAAAATCACAAAAATGATTACCGTCGAGACATCCCTCCGAAAGGGGACGTTAATTGGGCCTTATTTAGGTCGTTTTTTGAATTTTTTGTAGTAGTGACATTCACATTCCTAGTCCAAACAAGGTGATCGGGAATGTTCACGAAGGAGGTAGGTTTATTTAGAATGCCTCGAGACAAATGGAAAAACCATCTCTCGACAAGTGTATGAACCAACCGCATTCACATTACTAAGTCCGACAAGGTGATCGGGAATGTTACAAAGGCACTCGCATAGTACAAATGAACTCGTGAGCAAATTGGCCTCCAAAGTGCAAGTAGATGACTGCCATTCTGCTTGAACAACTTGAAAACAATATCACCATCAATACCTGTATCATCATCATCATCATCATATTACCATATTATATCATGTACAACTTAGATAAAAACTAATCTACATTTATTAAAAAAATTAGTTAAATTATTTATTTTGTCAAATATATGGGTTACATTTTCTAAAATACCTCATTTAATCATTTTCATTGTAAAGTACTAGCTTCGATGGAAATCTCTTTAATAAATACAATCAATAAAGATAGTTTTAAAAAAGAAATTGAGAGAAAAAGTATATTGATATTTCACATTTGTTGAAATTCCAAAACAAACTCCTTAACTAACAAATACATTTTAGGATGGATGGGGTATATATTGATACATAAATATATTGATTATTTTAATTCTAGAACAGTATTTTATAACAAAAAAAAAGGGAAAAGAATTCTCCAACGTTATGAAATAGGCTAAAATACATAAGACCTCCTTAAATTTTGAGTAAATTGAAGATCACCTTTCAAACCTTTAAAAGTTAATTAAGGACCCTGATATTTCATATATTGACTATCAGCTTACGTATTGTTAAAATTGAGTTTAAAGCTACAAATCTTTACCATTCTATAATTTTTAAATTTTTATTTAAAAAAGACATGGTCAAATAACTATTTTAAATTATTTTATATTTTTAAGTATTTTATTTTAAGAGTTATTATTTAAACGATATGGAATATAATAACAAATATAATATGGGGGAAAATATTTAAATTTAACGGTAATTTTAACGGCAAGGAGTTGATACTCGAAACAAAAAATATTAGGGTCTTTAGGCTAAGCTTTTGAAGATCAAGGATGTGATGTGCAATTCACCTAAAATTTAGGAGAGTTTTATGTATTTTAGCCTATAAAATATTACATACAAGTACTGTTATATATCTCTGTTAATATATAATATTATTTATCATTGTAATTTAAATATATGTACCCATTAAGTTATAATAATATAATTAATATAAAAAAAAAATCCTCCATTTTCTTGTTCTTACAAAGGGACTGTGGGTTAAAGACAATTTGGGTAAATATTTTAAGAGGAAAGAAAAAGTTTTCTCATCAGGTTTAAACTTAATTTCTTCTAGGGCATGCATGCAAGATACAAAATCAGAGTTGGTCTTATTAATTTTTCTTATTTTCTGAAAAAAATATAAAGTATTCAATTTATTAATTTAATTATTTTAATTATACTGTAATCATGCATGCAAGATATATTATACGTACAGCATCAAAAGCAACGACAGTTTTCCATAGTAAGCTCTTGTCGCTGAGGCAAGGAACCGCAATGCTGTAAACAAATGCAAAAAAATGTGCCACTACGAAGCACCTGCCATCACCCAGAAAATTAATAATAAAATAAGATAAAATAAAAAATATATATATGAAATATAGATTATGTAAGTATGATATTTAAAAAGTTTAGAGGTATACCCCGACTTTCGTGAGCCTCATGGCCCAACTTATTATCAGTATAAAAAATAATTGTATATAACACATAGTAGTAGAATTAGTAGTTTTCATCCAATCGTATTTAAATTTAATTAATAAGGCAGATTTACAATTTTTTTGTGCATTATATTTTTCAAGATAAAAAAAGGAAGAAAAATGACATAAAAATACTACTTGAATTTTAAAATCCTATTGACAATAACATTAATGAAATTAATAAGTACAATAAAACACTTATTTATGGTTTTGAAGTTCAAGTGGTATTTTCTTAGAATTTTCTCACGAAAAATGATAGAAACATGGTCATAAAATTCTTGAGAATTGAAGGTAGGTGTAATTACTCATTAATCCCTCCTTGATAACAACAAAAGTGCCGTTAGATTTAGAGATCAAGTCTAAATCTGACGAAGTGTCAAAAAAATTGTGTACATATTTTGAGTGAGATAGAGAGAATGATAAAATATATAATTGGTCAAGGTTTTTTCCCAAATCATTTGTTTACAGTTCACCGTTTGTTTGTTTGTTTGTTTTTATATATCTTAACTTTTAAATTGAAGAAAACTTTAAACTTGCTCACATAATCTGTCTATACAACTAAGTAAAACAACACTGTCCACCACAATGCAGTACTGTTTTACAAATAAAAGAACAATTATTCAATTTGTAATAAAACGATTTTTAGGCTATAATTATTCCCAACCAAATTTAGTACTGTTCTGTCGTCCTAAATAAGGATCTAATTTAAAGATAAATTTTGGTCCTAAATGTAATTTTTTTAAAAAAATTTAATCTCTTATATTTGTCATTTTCTTTTTCAGATTTATTTGTCTAAAATGACACACACACACTTATATATTATAATGAAGTATTTTAAAGAGATCAAATTATATATGTTATGATTAAGCCGTTTATTTAGTTTTATTAATATATCCAAACTATATAAATATGTTACATTATATTGAGGGTAAAATGAATAATAATTAAGGAAAACCCATCATGAGAGAGAGTTTCAAGTGTGATATTAAATTAACTGACCAAAAAGGGAGTCCGGTTTCTCTCCTTATCACCTCTCTACTCATCCCTCATCATCTCTCAATCTTAGCCATCGAAATCTTGATCTAAGGGTCCAGAACAATTTTAAAAAAAACCACGCGCGGTAAAAATTACCGCGTGCGGTTTTTAAAAAGATTGTTCTGGACCCTTGGATTAAGATTTCAATGGCCAGGATCCGACTGTGAGAGATAATGAGAAACTTGCTCATGAGAGAATCCTCTTCCCCAAAAAGGAGCATTGAAGTCACGAAATTGGACGAGAATGAAGTGATCACCAAAGTTGGTTGTTTGGCGCGTGAACCACATCCACGTGGCTGCACTCACACAAGCCGCGGAAGCCCCTGTCCTCAATGCTGCCTGATTGAGTAAAGCTCTGATTGTGAAACGTGATTTATGTTTGGATGAGTGGTTGGATAAGCATCTTATGGAAAATTCTGAGTGGGTACAAACTTGTTTGGAATGACTTATGGATAAGTGACTTTTGAGATAATTATAAGAAAAAAATTAAAATTGAAATTACCAAAAATATGGAAAATGCTAAATTACAAAATTTAGCAATGCTAAAATACATAATTTGATCAAATAAATATTATATAAGTAACAAGGAAATTAGGCCTTGTACTATTTGGGATATAATTGTGTCACGAATCTGATTCATTTCAATTGAAGATTCATTAGCAAAAATCGGGGAAGACTCTTCATCTACACTAATATTTCCATTTTCAGCATCCATGAAAGTAGCATCTAATCGAGAATTGCTCCTAATAAAATTATGTATGGCCATTGTTGCACAAACTACGTGGTTTTGTCTTTGGTACTTATATTTGCGCATTTTTTTGTAGGATTTCAAAACTATTCTTCCACAACATCAAACTTGAGTGATAAAAATTGAAGGAATCTTTTTCATTTCCAAATCCATGTTGAAGCTTGAATTCTGCCAGGTGATAACGTTGACCTTTGTAGGGACCAAGATACCCAACATGTGTTCCATATCCAGAATCGACCAAATAATATTTGCCTAATAAATGGTGAAGTATATGTTATATCAATATTTGTGAAGTATCAAGCTGCATCATCAAATGAATTGTAAAGATCCAAATAGAATAGTTTTTGTCATCCAGAGTCTATGCTATAGTTAATATTTCCCATAAGGCATCCAAATACTACCCAAAAAAATAAAGAAAGAAAAAAAGAAAAAACCAGCAAGATGCAATGAAAGAAACAATCTAGTGAAGATAGATATTGTAATTTAAACAAATGCAATTCGAGATGAAAATAAAGATCAAGAGCTATTCAAGTAAAACCCTTACATAAAATATATCATATTACAACCATTCAGTAACCATAGCAAGTTAGCAACAACCATATCAATAACAAATAAAACCATTCTACAACTCTTACAATAAAACTCTTATTATTGTTCAAGAATATCTAGGGAAGGCAAACCATAAAGCGCAGCCAGCTTATCAAGTACTCCTTGTTCTCCTCTAAGAATGAAACAAACATTTCCCGATTAACCTTATCACGCAGAAGGGTGGCACATTGGTTTCGAAAATTTTCATCACATTGGACTTCCTCAAGGGCAAGCAATTCATACATCACATTTTTTATGTTGTGAGCATGGATATCATTACATCTTTTTGCCCTGCCTTGAGATGTAGTTGCTATGATGCTCATGGCATCGACAATTTGTTTAGAAGATGGAATTTTTTGTTTTTTCTTATGAAATGGCCCTTCTCCTCTCTTCCTCTTGGAATGGCTTCCTGAAGTAGTATGAACTATTGGTGGTGTGTCCCATTAAGTTCATGCTTCCTAGATCAGCTGACACTCCTGTACTTGGTACTGGGTCAGCACCAAGCCGTTCATCCTGGCAATCCCCTGAGCCCTCTGCATCATCCATAGTTGGTCGGTAACAATCTTCCTCCTGCACCAACCCGTTTATCTTGTTTCCGTTTTAACCCAATGGTATACCATTTAAGGTTCTGTAAGAATGGGAAAAAAATGTAAAATCCACGAGTCTACATCAAAATAAGTTAGTTGTAAACTAATGTAACTTTTGAATCTTAAATTGTCTGACAAAATAAAAACGCATACATCAGAAAAATGATGAGGGAATTTATTAAAAAAAACATGAAGCATCAATCAAAGACTGTTGAAATAGAAGAGATCGAGTTATAAGAAGATGAAATATAACTCACAAGCTTATTCGTGGTTGGAGAAACTGGCCCTCCTACCAGCTGTGTAGGAAGCAAACTGTTATATAATGGTGTTCAGAAGAATTGTTAATTAGGGCTTTTTTTCAAAAGCTCTTGAAATCTAAATCCCTAAAATCAATTCTTCAATATCTTAATCGATTGTCCAAAACTCCGTGATTGAAATTTACTTTCCAAATTTGTTTTTGCTTTCTTGGAAACGAAGCTAATCGATTTTAATTTAGTGGCTCATCTCAATATTTTAGGATGATTATATTATTATTTTTTTGAGAGATAAAATCAATGAAATTAAATTTTTAAAAAAATAGCTGAAATAGTTGGCATATACGCGTCATAAAAATGGTATCTTTCCTTCTCTTACACAAACTATTAGAATTTTGGCCACACAAAAAAAAGTAAGATAAATTATTAGAATGAATCACATAATACTCGTATTTATTAAGATTAAGTCTATAAGATATCAACTATATATGATGATAATTCAGGTAAAAAAAAAAAATTATGATCAGAATTTATGTTAGGAAAATCATCGCTATTTCCAAAGTCAACCCAAGATTCATGATCCATAATTTGAATATTTATATTTTATCAATTTATTCATTATTTTATTTTGGTTATATATCATACTAATGGGATAGGATATTGTTACTACCATTTTTTGTTACTACCAATGTTGCTACCATTTTTCCACCGTTAGATCATAATCTTAATAGGAGAGAGAAATTATAAAGGTAGATGAGATTCTGATCTAACGATAGAAAAGTGGTGGTAACATTGGTAATAACAATATCCTATCCCAGACTAATATATTAAAACTTTGTAAACTTTCTCATTTAAGTAAGGGAAAATTTCAGTTAGCCCCTTTTGATAGGAAATTAATTTCAGTCAACTCTCAAAATTTTCTTAAACTTCATTACACCCCATGGCCAAAATAAAATTCATTTTTGTGGGGAAAAGATAATGATGCTTTTTTTTTTTTTTAAGAAGAGCATTTACAACAAAAATAAAGGGGTTCAAAAGAACCCAGGGAATTACATTTTTTTTGGTCATTTATAAGACAAATATGGAAATTCACTAGATAAATATGAGTATTTATAAGACAAATAAAGATATTTACATGATAAATAAAGGGATTCAAAAAAAACCTAGGGAATTAAAAATATTCTAGCAATTTACAAGACAAATATGAGCATTTACAAGACAAATAAAATGATTCAAAGGAATTAAAAACATTGGGTTGAGGAGCATTTTTGCCCCAGAAATTCTCATCGAGAGGAAATTTTGCCCGCAAGTTTTTGAGGAGGTAATTTTTCCCCGACCGTTATCTTAATTAATTTTGATTGTTAATTGAGCAAATATATTAAGCTAGTAGTCCACATGTCATTTAGATCATTTTTTTAAGGTGCAAATTTGCCTAAGAAGTTTTAAATCTAACTTCGAAAAAAAATGAAATAAATGACACATGGAATTTCAGTGCAAATTTGAACATTAACAAAAATAACGTGAATGACATGTGAATGATGGTGCCTTGTAAGGATTCTTCAGTAGCCTGATAACCAAATAAATATTGACCATTGACATGTAAATAACGCCGTTGAAGAATGTCACATGATGGCAAAACACTCTGCAATATAATTTCCAGATCAAGAGAATATATTTAACGAATGAGGAAAGTGACCATAGGAATTTCCAAAAGGCATCCCTGCACCTCATTAGTTTGCCATCTCGACAAAGTGTATGAACCAACCACATACCACTACAAAAACTGGATATTACTTTCATAAAAGACGTCCTTATTTTAAAAAATAAAGTAAAAAGTATAGGGGGTGACATTTTCATAATTATTTGGCTGAATTTTGAGACTTAGGCGTCCTAAATATATTTTTAGAACGTCTAAAATTATTTTAGACGTCCTAAAATTATAATTAGGACGCCTAAAATTAAGCAGAAAATTTTTTAGCGTCGCCAAAATTAAATTTTACTCAAATCAAAGAAATCAAAAATAATCAAATCAAATCAACAAAATCGAAATTTTTACTAATCAAATCAAAGAAATTGAAAATAATACTAATCAAATCAAAGAAATCGAAACTTTTACTAATTAAATCAAAGAAATTGAAAAAAATCAAATCAAATCAAAGAAAGAAAATAATACTAATCAAATCAAAGAAATCAAAACTTTTACTAAACAAATCAAAGAAATTGAAAATAATCAAATTAAATCAAAGAAATTGAAACTTTTACTAATCAAATCAAAGAAATCGAAAATAATACTAATATATCAAATCAAAGAAATCGAAAATAATACTAATCAAATCAAAGAAATCGAAACTTTTACTAAACAAATTAAAGAAATTGAAAATAATCAAATCAAATCAAAGAAATCGAAAATAATCAAATCAAAGAAATCGAAAATAATACTAATCAAATCAAATCAAAAATATATATTTAAGATGCCTAAAAGGGAAATTTTTTGGTGCCTAGGTAATGTTTTTAAAAAATTTGGCACTAGGGTATTTTTTGGCGTCCCGAACCATTCGGGCGCCAAAGACGCTCAAATAATATTTTTGGCGCCCAAAACAAATTTCGGGACGCCAAAAACTTTTATTTTTGTATTTATCATCGGACTAGCTATTCCGATCTCTCATGGTGCGCTACACAATCCATCTCCCACACACAGCGCTAAAACTCCTCTCCTCTTCCACTCATCTCACGTCTCGTCCTCCCTCCATCTTCCCTCCCCCGATCCTCCGCTCCTCCTCTGATTCAGGCCGTCATTAGTTTCGTCCACCTCTTCCTGCCATGAGAAGTTTCGAGGAAAGCAGATTTGAGTTTCCTCGCCACCGAGATCGAAACCTAGCGACACCGATGCCGCCGCGAGATGAAAGCCGCAGATTGATCGATTTCGTTGTAGATCTGTTCAGTGGGTTTGTTCTAGGTTTTTTTTTTTTTTTTTTTTAAGATAACCTTATTGCGCATTCGCTTCTTTTTTATTTTTGATTTTTTTGGATTTGCTCCCGGCATGTTTGATTTTCGGGTTCATTTGTTTTCTCGGATTTGCTCCATGAGATTTTTTATATTTTGGATTTGCTCCTTGGCATGTTTCTTAGATTTCAGATCTGCTCTTCCTCCGCCCAAATCGTGGCTTGTTGTCTTCGATCCGCTTGGCTCACTAGCTTGCTCCCGAACATGAGGTTTTTTTTTTTTTTTTTTTAAAAAAAAAAAAGTAATAAGGCGTCCTGAAATGTATTTAGGATGCCAAAAATCACAAAAATGATTACCTCCGTCGAGACGTCCCTCTGAAAAGGGACGTTAATTGGGCCTTATTTAGGTCATTTTTTGACTTTTTTGTAGTAGTGACATTCACATTCCTAGTCCAGACAAGGTGATCAGGAATGTTCATGAAGGAGGTAGGTTTATTTAGAATGCCTCAGACAAATGGAAAAACCATCTCGACGATGTGTATGAACCAACCACATTCACATTACTAAGTCCGACAAGGTGATCGGGAATGTTACAAAGGCACTCGCACAAGACAAATGAACTCGTGAGCAAATTGGCCTCCAAAGTGCTCGCAAGTAGATGACTCGCCATTCTTTTGAACAACTTGAAAACAATATCACCATCAATATATCATCATCATCATCATCATATTACCATATTATATCATGTACAACTTAGATAAAAACTAATCTACATTTATTAAAAAAATTAGTTAAATTATTTATTTTGTCAAATATATGGGTTACATTTTCTAAAATACCTCATTTAATCATTTTCATTGGAAAGTACTAGCATCGATGGAAATCTCTTTTATAAATACAATCAATAAAGATAGTTTTTTTAAAAAAAATTGAGAGAAAAAGTATATTGATATTTCACATTTATTGAAATTCCAAAACAAACTCCTTAACTAACAAATACATTTTAGGATGGATGGGGTATATATTGATACATAAATATATTGATTATTTTAATTCTAGAACAGTATTTTATAACAAACAAAGGAAAAGAATTCTCCAACGTTATGAAATAGGCTAAAATACATAAAACCTCCTTAAATTTTGAGTAAATTGAAGATCACCTTTCAAACCTTTAAAAGTTAATTAAGGACCCGATATTTCATATATTGACTATCAGCTCACCTATCGTTAAAATTGCAGTTAAAGTTAACAATTTTTACCATGTTATATATTTTTTTATATTTTTATTTAAAAAAGACATGGTCCAATAACTATTTTAAATTATTTTATATTTTTAAGTATTTTATTTTAAGAGTTATTTTTTAAATGATATGGAATATAATAAAAAAATACAATATGGGGAAAATAGTTAAATTGTTTAACGGTAATTTTAACGGGAAGGAGTTGATACTCAAAACATAAAATATTAGGGTCTTTAGGCTAAGCTTTTGAAGATTAAGGATGTGATGTGCAATTCACCTAAAATTTAGGAGAGTTTTATGTATTTTAACTTACTTCATTAATTTCTTCTAGGGCTTGCATGCATGCAAGATACAAAATCAGAGTTGGTCTTATTAATTTTTCTTATTTTCTGAAAGAAAATAAAGTATTTAATTTATTAGTTTATTATGCTAATTATACTGTAATCATGCAGTTATTACAGCAAATTGCATCATACAAAATGAACAAGAAGAAAGTATAACAGATAGATGAGGAGATGTGTTTATACGTACAGCATCAAAAGCAACGACTGTTTTCCATTGTAAGCTCTTGTCGCTGAGGGAAGGAACCACAATGCTGTAAACAACTGCAAAAAAATTTGAAACTACGAAGCACCTGCCATCACCCAGAAAAATTAATAATAAAATAAGATAAAATATAAATATATGAAATATAAATTATGTAAGTATGATATTTGAAAAAAGTTTGGGGGTACACCCCAACTTTCGTGAGCCTCATGGCTCAACTCATTATCAGTATAAAAAAATAATTATATATAACACATAGTAGTAGAATTAGTAGTTTTCATCCGATCGTATTTAAATTTAATTCATAAGGCAGATTTACAATTTTTTTGTGCATTATATTTTTCAAGATAAAAAAAGGTAAAAGATTTCTCTAGTCAATAGAAATAAGTTATGTCCAGTGACCCCCAAAACTTCGTCGTTTTGGATTAATGAAGAGTGTATTTGTAATTTTAGGTGAATTAATGAAGATTGCAAAATTACTTAACACACCCTTCATTAATCCAAAACGATGTAGTTTTAGAGGTCACTAGAAATAACTTATCTCCGATGTCGGAGAAATCTTTTACTCTTAAAAAAAAAGAAAAAAATGACATAAAAATACTATTTAAATTTTAAAATCCTATTGACAATAATATTTATGAGATTAACAAGAATTGTAAAACAATTGACAACTCATTTTATTAGAAAATCACCTATTTATGATTTTAAAGTTTAAGTTTCTTAGAATTTTCCCACCAAAAATGGTAGAAACATGGTTATAAAATTCTTGAGAATTGAAGGTAGGAATCATTACTCATTAATCCCTCCTTGATAACAACAAAAGTGCCGTTAGATTTAGAGGTCAAGTCTAAATCTAACGAAGGGTCAAAAAAATTGTGTACATATTTTGAGTGAGATAGAGAGAATGATAAAATATATAATTGGTCAAGGTTTTTTCCCAAATCATTTTTTTACAGTTCACCGTTTGTTTGTTTGTTTGTTTTTATATATCTTACCTTTTAAATTGAAGAAAAATTTAAACTTTCTCACATAATCTGTCTATATAACTAAGTAAAACAACACTATCCAGCACAACGTAGTGCTGTTTTACAAATAAAAGAACAATTATTCAATTTGTAATAAAACGAGTTTTAGGCTATAGTTATTCCCAACCAAATTTAGTACTGTCCTGTCCTAAATAAGGATCTAATTTAAAGATAAATTTTGGTCCTAAATGTAATATGTTTTAAAAAATTTAATCTCTTATATTTATCATTTTTTTTTCAAATTTATTTGTCTAAAATGACACACACCTATATATTATAATGACGTATTTTAAAGAGATCAAATTATATATGTTATGATTAAGTCGTTTATTTAGTTTTATTAATATATCCTAATTATATAAATATGTTACATTGTATTGAGGGTAAAATGAATAATAATTAAGGAAAAACCCATCTTGAGAGAGAGTTTCAAGTGTGATATTAAATTAACTCGACCAAAAAGGAGCATTGAAGTCACGAAATTGGACGAGAACGGAGTGATCACCAAAGTTGGCTGTTTGGCGCGTGAACCACATCCACGTGGCTGCACTCACACAAGCCGCGGAAGCCCCTGTCCTCAATGCTGCCTTCTTGTTTGGGATACCGGTGGGCAATCGGACTTCTAGGAAAGTCTGATTGAGTAAAAATCCAATTGTAAAACGTGATTTAAGTTTGGATGAGTGGTTGGATAAGTAGCTTATGGAAAAGTCGATTGGGTACAAACTTGTTTGGAATGACTTATGGATAAGTGACTTTTGAGATAATTATAAGAAAAAATTAAAATCGAAATTACCAAAAATATGGAAAATGCTAAATTACAAAATTTGGCAATACTAAAATACATAATTTGATCAAATAAATATTACATAAGTAAACATAGAAATTAGGCCTTGTACAATTTGGGATCTAATTGTGTCACGAATCTGATTTATTTCAATTGAAGATGGCTAATTCATTTCAATTGCGTCCATGAAAGTAGCGTCTGATCGAGAATTGCTCCTAATAAAATTATGTATGGCCATTGTTGCACAAACTACGTGGATTTGTGTTTGGTACTTATATCTACGCATTTTTTTGTAGGATTTCAAACCTATTCTTCCACACCTCAAAAGTCCAGTGGACATCAAACTTGAGTGATAAAAATTGAAGGCCTCTTTTTCATTTCCAAATCCATGTTGAAGCCTGAATTCTACCAGGTGAACGCTGACCTTTGTAGAGACCAAGATACCCAACATGTGTTCCATATCCAGAATCGACCAAATAATATTTGCCTAATAAATGGTGAAGTATCTATTATATCAGTATTTGTGAAGTATCAAGCTGCATCATCAAATGAATTGTAAAGATCCAAATTAAATAGAATAGTTTTTGTCATCTAGAGTCTATGCTATAGTTAATATTTCCCATAAGGCATCCAAATACTACCCAAAAAAAAAAAAATAAAGAAAGAAACAAATACCAGCAAGATGCAATGAAAGAAACAATCTAGTGAAGATAGATATTGTAATTTAAACAAATGCAATTCGAGATGAACAATAAAGATCAAGAGCTATTCAGTAAAACCCTTACATAAAACATATCATATTACAACCATTCAATAACCATAGCAATAACCATATCAATAACAAATAAAACCATTGTACAACTCTTACAATAAAACTCTTATCATTGTTCAAGAATATCTAGGGAAGGCAAACCATAAAGCATAGCCGACTTATCAAGTACTCCTTGTTCTCCTCTAAGAATGAAACAAACATTTCCGATTAACCTTATCGAGCATAAGGGTGGCACATTAGTTTCGAAAATTTTCATCACATTGGACTTCCTCAAGGGCAAGCAATTCAGACATCACATTTTTTTATGTTGTGAGCATGGATATCATTACATCTTTCTGCCCTGCCTTGGGATGCATTGCTATGATGCTCATCGCATCAGGAATTTGTTTAGAAGCTAGAATTTTTTGTGTTTTCTTATGAATTGGCCCTTCTCCTCTCTTCCTCTTAAAATGGCTTCTTGAAGTAGTAGGAACTATTGGTCGGTTGTGTCCCCATAAGTTCATGCTTCCTAGATAAGCCCATAATTTCATGCTTCCTAGATAAGCCCATAAGTTCATACTTCTAGATAAGATGACACTCCGGGTCAGCACCAACCCGTTTGTCCTCGCTGTCCCCTGAGCCGTCAGCACCAACCCGTTTGTCCTCGCTGTCCCTGAGCCCTCTACATTATCCATGGTTGGTCGGTAACAATCTATCTTCCTCCTGTGCCTGAGGTTATTATTAAAACAGGCTCAGATAATTTAAATTATCAAAGAAAAATGATGAGGGAATTTATTAAGAGAAACATGAAGCATCAATCTAAGACTGTTGAAATAGAAGAGAATCAATCTAAGACTGTTGAAATAGAAGAGATCGAGTTATAGAAAGATGAAATATAACTCACAAGCTTATTCGTGGGCTGGAGAAACAGGCTCTCCCACCAGCTGTGTAGGAAGCAAACTGTTATATATTGGTGTTCAGAAGAATTGTTAATTGGGACTTTTTTTCAAAAGCTCTTGTAATCTAAATCCCGAAAATCAATGCTTCAATATTCTCTTAATCGATGGTCCGAAAATCCGTGATTGAAATTTACTTTCCAAATTTGTTTTTGCTTTCTTGGAAACTAAGCTAATCGATTTTAATTTACTGGCTCATCTCAAGATTTTAGGATGATTAAATTATTTATTTACGAGAGATAAAATCAATGAAATTAATTAAAACAAATAGCTGAAATATTTGGCATATACGCGTCATAAAAATGGTATCTTTCCTCTCTTAGAGAATCTATTAGAATTTTAGCCAAAAAAAAAAAAAAAGCGAGATAAACTATTCCAATGGATCACATAATACTCGTATTTATTAAGATTAAGTCTATAAGATATCAAATATGATCAGAATTCAGGTAAACAAAAAGTTATGATCAGAATTTATGTTAGGAAAATCATCGCTATTACCAAAGTCAACCCAAAATTCATGATCCATATATAGTTTGAATATTTCTATTTTTATCATTTAGTTAAATATTAAAAATTTATTCATTGTTTTATTTTGGCTATATATCAGACTAATGTATCAGTACTTTGTAAACTTTTTCATTTAAGTACTGGAAAATTTCAGTTAGCTCCCTTCGTTTTCAGTCAACCACCAAATTTTTTTTTTTGAAACTTCATTGCACCCCATAACCAAATGAAATTAATTGTTGTGGGTGAAAAGATAATGAAGCCTTCTTTTATTTTATTTTTTTTTAAAAGAGCATTTACAAGAAAAATAAAGGGATTCAAAAAAAACCCAGTGAATAAAATTATTTTTGGCCATTTACAAGACAAATATAAAAGTTCACTAGATAAACATGGGCATTTACGAGACAAATAAAGGGATTTGAAAAATCTAGGAGTTAAAAATATTATGGCAATTTATAAGACAAATATAAGCATTTACAAGACAAATAAAATAATTCAAAGGAATTAAAAATATTGGGTTAAGTGGCATTTTTGCCCCATAATCACCGAAAGGAAATTTTGCCTCACAAGTTTTTGGGGGACAATTTTTCTCGTAAATCAGTTATCGAGTTAATTTTGACCCTTAGTTGACCAAATATGTTAAGTCGGAGTCTACATGTCATCCACACCATTTTTGTTAAGGTGCAAATTTATCCCAAAAGTTCTAAATCTAACTTTGAAAGAGATGAAGTAAATGACATATGAAATTTCAATGCAAATTAAAACGTTAACAAAAAATGACGTGGATGACATGTGAACTGTCATCTTAGCATATTTGGTCAATTAGCGGTTAAAATTAAGCGAGATAATAGTCAAGATAAAATTGCTCTATTTTTTTATTTTCCCAGGGCAAAATTGCCCTCTAGCTAGTAACAATTTCGGGCAAAAAATGCCTCTTAACCCAAAACATTTTTGCCATTTACGACAAATATAAATATTTACAAGACAAATATGGGTATTTATAAGATAAATAAAGTAAGAGCAACATTATCTTTTCACCCACAAAAATTAATTTTATTTTAACCATAGAGGTGTTGTGAAGTTTCAAAAAGTTTTGAGGGTTAACTGAAATTAATTTGCTTCTGGGGATAACTGAAAATTTCCCTTTAAGTAATATAATTTTGTCTTTTTATTAAAAAAAAAATGAAAAAAAACTGTACAAGTTTCGGGGTTATTTTTGGAGGAGGGGCAAGGTGAAGTGGGGAGGAGGAACCATAAAGGATCATAAAAGAGCATAAACAATGAAGTGAAGAATAGTGGGTTGAGACATCAACAACCTGTTCCGATGCTCGATCCTTAAACATAGAAGCCCGACCTAGACAAGTCGATTGATCAAAATGATGGTGCCTTGTAAGGATTCTTGACTGATAACAAAATAAATATTGACCATTGACATATAAATGATGCCGTTGAAGAATGTCGATGATGGCAAACACTCGCAACAATTTCAGATCAAGAGAAGATATTTAACCCATGAGGAAATTGACCATAGGAATTTTCAAAAGGCATCCCTAGCACTTCATTAATTTGCCTCAGACAAATGGAAAAACCATCTCGACAAAGTATATGAACCAACCTCATTACTAGTCCAGGACAAGGTTGATCGGGAATGTTCAAGAAGGAGGTAGGTTTATTTAGAATGGACCAACAACATGAGGGGCACACAATGATCGATCTTATCATGTTGAATATTCCAACACTTAGAATTCCAAGCAAAAACAAGCCCGCAATAGTTATGTGTTCTTCATATTCGTTGCAAATGTTGTATGAAGGGCCCCACAAGGGTGGTTGAGAGGCATTAAGGATCCATTGCCAAAGCATTGCATTTTTAGGTAATCTTAGATAAGATCTACATGCTTTTTATCAGATCCATGGTGAATTATAAGGCCACTTGAAAATTGGAATTTCGATAAGGTCAACATGTTTCAATCTCAAAGTACTACCTACTAATTTTGAAATATCAAGTTTCACAATCAAGAGCTAATTAATCAGTAGGTGCATTGAGTTAAAAATGTAAAGGTTAAAATTGCTCTAACTCGATGGATAATGGTTTTGGTTAGACTATAAGGACCCGTTTGTTAGAGCGAATGTGGGTGATGGAAAGGGAACATAACAAGGTTCCCTTGCAAAAAACACGTTTAGGTCGCCGCTCTCTAGGAAGATGGCTTCCGCCCGCCAATGTTCCCTTAAATGGGGGAACCTTCATTCCATCCAAAAATGGAAGGAAAGCTTAAATCTTAGGGATAGTGAAATCATCGACGAAATTAGCCCGAAATCTTCTTCTTCCTACTTCTTCTTCAAGGTCGCTTGCTTCGATGCTTCAATGGCAGATTGGCAGGCATAACCAAAACCCATCGATCCTCCTCGAAAAAACCAGGCGGCCTCCAATTCGACGATAAGTCGAGCTACTCTCTAAAATTTTGTCGACCCTTTTGCTCCGATCATGTCTCATTGCTCAGATTGAAGGTGGAATAAAGAAAAGTTGCAATGGGTCTTCATTATTTGGTGTTTTAGCTATCATCGTAATGTCTTTGCGCAATGCCCTGTTGCTTCTATGGTGCGATGATAATCCGTATGTTTGTGGGTTATGGTGAGTGAGGAAATGTTTAAATGAGAGAGGCAGCTGGAATACATGATGAAATATGTTTTTCCCCTTTACATGCATCTTTGCTTGTTTGTAGAATATAGTTTCCGTGTTCGGTGGTCTAGTTTTTGTCTGAGGGGTTGTGAAATTGCTGATATAAACTTCAAGCCATTTTGTTAGATTTTACGTTCGAACGCGGGAGATTGGGTGCCTATTACGTTCGAACGTAATATTTTCGTTCGAACGTCCGAACGAACGAGAGGGTTTCTTTTAATTGTGGTTTAACTCTTGCTTGTCATGGGGTACCTTCGGTTTACATCTGCACCACGCCATCGGTTTAGGGTTTTTTTATGTCCCATTCGAAAATAAAAAGAATCATTCACAATTGTCTTTTTAATTTAGGGACATTTTATGGTGGATGAAGAAGAGGCGCCGGTGATGGTGGTGTGATGCAAGAGGGCCTCAGCGATAGTGGATGCAGCAAAGGCACCGGCGATAGTGGATGAAGAAGAGGCACCGACGATGTGAAGGAGAGGGCAGAGACGAGAGTGAGGAAGAAAGGCAGAGATGAGATCAAGGGCGAGGTGTGGTGGTTTTATTTTTCAGGGGTATTATAGGTACTTTACCTTTCATTCCCACTTAACCAACTTCCTTTTCTTCATACCAAACATCTCATTTTCCCTCAACTTAAGTTTCATTCCCTTGTGTACCAAACGACTCACATTTTTAAAGTTTCTCTCAATCTTCCTTTCCATTGGTTTCCTTCCTTTAAGTTCTTTTCCTCTTTAAATCTTTTTCATAACAAACGGGGCCTATGTAAAACATGATGACTCAAGTTATAATTAGAAAGATATAATAAAGTTGAATTTTTAATTTGACTTGATGTAATAGAATATGAACCAAGTTAAAGGTAAAAATTTTCGAAAAGTAAGAGACCTTTAACTTCATGTAGAGCTTGTATTTAATTGGTAGTCAAAGTTCAAAAATCACCTTGTTTTGAAGTTATTCAGAAAGATGTTTTTATATTTTTTTATTAAGGGCAATATTGTCATTCAGATAGTTTTTCCACATATCTTACTACTATTTTCAATCTACCAAATATAAATCTTCTCATCCAACCATTTTCCATTTAGTGCGCACCAAATATCTCCACGGTAAAAAAAATTCTATTCTCTTTCTATTCATAACAATCAATTCTTCCAACTAAATGAGTTCTGATGTTAAAAATATTATTTCAAATGAATTTTTATATTTTTAGTTTTATATCAAATTTTAAAACCAGATTTTTTCCAAAATTTATTTTTTTTAAAAAACAAGGCCCATTTTTTGTTTTAAAATATATTCTCAACAGTGACTCATTTTGACAGGAATTATACAGGACTTTTAAATAATTTTCAGCTGCCTTCCTAAATTCTAACATACTTATCTCTCTCATTGCCTTCCTTAAAAATCAGATGCCTCAGTAATCCAAAAAAAAAAAAAAATCATATGCCTCATTGCGACTATATTCGTGGACTATATCCAAGCGCGCTACCTTTCAATTCTCCCTCTACGCTACCATAGGTGATTGTTGTAAAAAAGCAGTGTAAAAATATAAAAACTTAGGTTTGTTTTTACATAACTTAGTTTTTTACGTGTTTATTAGAGTGATACATGTTAAGACGTAAGTAAAAACTGTCATGAATAAAACCCAAGTAAAAACTATGCTTAAAAACGGTAAAAACTTACGTTTTAACCATTTTTACCATTCTTACTAGAAAAAAAAAAAAATCTACTTTCATTTCCCCCAAAATCAAAAAGACTATGAATGATGTTGTTTTTATGATAGCTAATTCAAGATTGTGCAAGAAAAAGAAAGCTAAAAACTCTCATGTATATAGTTTTGATGATCTTCCATTTAATGATGATTAGATAGTTGAAAATGAAGAAGATTGTGAAGATGTAGACAACTTAGATGTTAATGCCCATGATGAGAAAAGTTTGATTGAAGTTGAAGTGGGGGAACCAATAAATGTTCATGATTTTAACATTTTAAGTTTTGCAAATGAACTTGTTATAAGAGTAGGAGAAAAGCACATCGAAGACGTGCAAATTGATGTGTGTTTGATTTAAATCAATTGATATAATTTAGAAAGGGATTAACATTTCGAAATTTTTTTGCGATTCGCAGAAATTTTTTTTCTCGCAACGCAGAAACGACGTGGTTTCATTACTTTTTTTTTTCAAAGAAAAAGATGAAGGGTGGAGCAAACTCTTAGAGAGTGAGTAGTTGGAGCCAAGAACACAAACCCACCGGAAGGATGTTCAATGATTGGAAGAGAAAACAGGAAGGATGATCGACGATTGGAAGCCAAAATCGGTGATTGTGGGGGGAAGTGTTGATGGGCTGTCAACCACACAAGAGCTCTGTCGTGCAAAAACAATTTTTTTTCTTTCTAATCAAAGGAGGTACTGTGCATAAAAGATCCGTCTGGGTATTTCCAAACCACATTTGGTTGACCTTTGAGCGCGAGGTGATATCGAAGAATGTGCCGGCACTAAGACGACTCGCGGTAGAGAGAAAGGCGCAGAATGGTGTTCAACTGTGATAAAAGACATCCACGGGAAAAGTGTAGGAAGTCGGCATTTCATTAGGCAAAGATGGACCATTCCGAGGTTGGTAAAGTTAGAAGCATCGAAACCATTCCTCCGAGTTGGACGAAGATGGATGTATTGGTCCAATGTATGCAATATATGGACAATGGGTCCCACATTACTTTGCTTCTTATTAGCAACCTTTGTTGACCAGCCTTTCCTCCATTCTTTCACATTGCTTCTTTTCAAATTCTATTTTCCTATATGCCGCCGGTTTTGACTTAGTCTTCCTTTCTTAATTAATAAACAATTCATCTCTTCTTTGCTTCATTTTTTTTGCTCGATCTTCTTTGCTTCATTTACATAAACAATGTTGCTAGAATCTTTGATGCTTGAGCTTCTGCGTCGAGATCCCATCAAATGTAACTTGTCATATAGTTGCTCAGCAAGCTTCTCTCCGTATGATCTTCATCTTTGTCAAACGAGGTGGTTGACTACTATGTTCCCTCCGAGTCCGACCTCTTTGTCTATCCATATAAGATCATCATTTCTAGCCATTTGCTTGACAGGGATATTTCTTTCATGTTTTCTTTTCTTGTAACATCGAACCCCCACCTTCATCACATTTCCGTTCACATTGCGTCGGTGTTTTAAGCTCTTTATCATCCATGTCTTGTGGTGGCATCCGGACAAACGAGTGCGGCTAGATGCATCATGGAAGTATACGCCATTCTTAGCATTCTTGTTGTTCTCGAAGTACTGTCGTGCGCCGGTGACGAGAGAGATTCGAAACAACAGTACAAGTGAGATGCATCGTGGGTCTTCTTGGCCGCCCCAACCAACACGACGACGTTGCAACTAAGGGGAGAAGAGTTCATCAAGTAGCTACATAGCGGCAAGAGACAGCCAGCGTCGAGAGAGAGCTGGGATCTTCCTTCCATCCATCATTATCCACCTCTCGCCTTCACAAAGACATCATCTTCCACCAAGTCCGAAGGCGAGCCGCGTCTTCACACCGCCTCAAGGAGAGCTCGGCACGAGATAAGAAATTGGGCTTCGGGCCACACGAGCTTGGGCATCATCCACCACCATCGGAGTGTGCATGGCCGTGGGCTATAAGAGTTTGCTCCACCCTTCGTCTTTTTTTCTTTTTTTTTTTAAAGTAATGAACGACGTCGTTTTAGCGTTCTTTGCGAGAAAAAAATTTTCTGCAAAGAATGCGAAATGTTAATCCCATTTAGAAATTGTTAAATTTTATTCTTTTGATGTTTTGAAATTTGATTGTAGGAATTGTTAAACTCTGTGTTTTTGGATTTATGTTTTAGTCCCTCTGGTCCTTATTATAAGGCACCAACTAACAATTCTCACAAACCAATAAAAATAGTTAAAGTCAATAAAGTTAGCCTACAATTTAATTAACTTTCAATATTACATCTACTAGTTGCACTAAATTCTAATATTATATTAATTATTATTCTCACCTACTACCCTTATTTATTAGGGGCATACATGAAAAAGAATAATTAATGCTCATTAGAATAACCAAGTGCCTTATAAAAATGACCAAATAAATTTATTAGTTGATGCTTTATAATAAGGACTAGAGAAAATATATAATTATGTGACTTATATCTTTTAAGGGGTTTAAACTTCTCATATTGCATGAGAAGAAGAAGATTCCTACACACACATGAAATTATAATGCTAATTATATATATATATATATGTGGGTCCCACCATTTCATGTGTGTGTAACATGAGAATACACTTCTCCTACTACATGAGAAGTGTTTTTTTTTCATCTTTTAAATATGAAGTTGTTCATTAAATTTTGAATAATGATTTATGTTTTTTACAAACACACACAAATATACATACATACATATAAATATACATATATATGTATATTGGTATATACATACATATATGTGTGTATATATATAATCTTGTATTTTAAGGGAAATTGACCAAAATAATCATTTTTTTAAAAAAAATTACCAGATTGATGCACTCTTGAAACTATTTACCATACTAATGCTGTTGAAAACGTCAAACAGACTTGCGCCATTAATGATGTGAGAGGGTCCCACGCCACCGACGAGGAAAAGTGTACTTTTGCGTTAGTGGTGCTTGACACAAAAAGTACACTTTTCTGATGCAAAAGTACACTTTTCTGTCAGTGGCGTGAACCCCTCTTACGCCACTAGTCGCGTGAACCCCTTATAGCAACATTCGTCGCAGGGGTTTAGCATTCGGCTTGGCATGGTTAATAGAGTAGCGTTTGAAGGTGTGGGCCGTCGTTTGTTTTTGGTGCTTTTTCGTGAAGAATGAAGAAGCGCGGCAGGGCCTTCATCTTCAGGTAGTGGTTCCTCTTGGAAGGAAAATACGAAGGGTGTGTCAGAAGCCCTAGACGTTTTGCTACCCCCCAGGAGAGTAGGAATACAGAGAGTGTCTATAGGCACGGTGTTCTTCCTCGAGCTATTGTTTTGCGATAAGAGGAGGAGTGTGCAGGATCGAAGGTGCGTGGCATAGCGCGAGCCATAGTTAGGATACCCGAAAACCCGGAGGCGGGCTTACGAAATTCCTCTAACTTGGATAGAGACTGCCCCAGTAAGTGTAGTGCTCGACCAAAAAGAATTAAAAAAACAAGGAGGCAGAAGTACCTGTCAAAGGTATGGAATAGCTTTTGTGCAAGAGCCCGTTGGCGGAGAAATTCTCGAGTCAGAATGGGAGGATGGAAGTGCAAAAGTGTTATAACGAAGGGTTTTAGCGGGGATCTATAGACGTTGTGAATTTGAAAGGTCATGAGCCATGACGCCCGTACGCATATAACGTTGTGTGTAAAACCCTAAAGAGGCCCATTAGGGCTGATAGGAAATGACGCGAGCATTAAATGCGAGTGCATATCGAGGACGAGGGGAGTGATTGGCCTACACAAGACGACGATTGGAGGCTAACTCATGATTATATGGATACTTCTCGATTTCGTAAAAAGAAAATCTGATGCTTGTAATTTTTCTTTTTTCAAGCGTCAACCCGGATTGAGGGCGCTTGATTTTGATTCTTACCGGATTTGAGGGCGTTTGATTTTAATTCTTAAGTCCGGCTTGTGGGGCCATTAATTTCAACGTCAACCCGGATGAGGGCGTTTGATTTTAATTCTAAGTCGGCTTGTGGGGCCATTAATTTCAACATCAACCCGGATTGAGGGCGTTTGATTATAATTCTAAGTCGGCTTGTGGGGCCATTAATTTCAACGTCAACCCGGTGAGGGGCGTTTGATTTTAATTCTTAAGTTCGGCTTGTGGGGCCATTAATTTCAACATCACCATAGGCATCTTTGCTATAAGTCCGTGTCGTTTACGAAATAAGGGTTATGAGCCTATTTCGTCTATAAAGAAAAGAATATATAAAGACAGATGGATTTCATGGTAATGGTTTTCCATTTCTATTCACAGTCAAATAGTTTACATGACGACGTTCATACAGAAAATAATAGGTTCCACAAAGGAAGTGCAATGGCAAGATCCAACGGATTTTTCAAGTCTGCAACTTGTCGGCACGAGCATCTCGGTTCGCAACGAGATAATGGGGACCCGTAACCGAGTTTGGCTTATTAGAACGGCCCACTCACCTGCGCCTCGCCTATCTCAGATCGGTGCAGAGGAGAGGCACCCAGAGTCACCACCAGGTCGACGGGAGTCTTGACCATGGTTAAGTGTCCTTTACATGGTTCTATCATGTAAAGGGTCCCAGAGGTTCTTCTAAAAGCCCACGAAAACAAAGTTGAGCCAGAGTTTGGCTCAACACCGTTGAGAGTCCAGATGTGTTTGGAGAAATCCACGTGAAGAGGGGAAAATACATCGGCACTCTCATATGCCCTTTGGGGTAGGCAAATGAAGACTGGCAAATACATCAGAGTATGGTGTTGGGTTTCAGGAGCCTTCGCGTCGTTTTTGGATCCTTTCTTCTTCTGGGATTCTCTGCATTTTAGGTTCGCTTTGAAAAGCAAAAACGAGTGTACCGGATGCGATCTTCTTGACATATTGGGCGATTTGAAAGTAAGGGTAGTACATTATCAGCGCTCCCAAAGAATTCAAAGACAAAGGAATCGAGGGCGATAGACGAAGGAATGAGGAAGGAGTAGGCGAATTTTATAAGCATTTGTTTGTGTGCACGGCATATACAAACGCCCGAGGTAATTAATATCCTTGATGGGAAGTGTAAGCGTCGGAAGTAATAAGTGCTTTGGTAATCAAACGTGGACATTAAGTACACGCGGATAATGAAGCGAGAGGCGGTTATGTTCCCGAAGGAGGGTAGGTGATGGGTTACTTATATCCAGGCGTCCATAGGCTTCCATGATGACCTCGATTGGGGGAAAGTAGTGGAGGGAGTTCATAAAGACGGTTATGACCGAAGTGCATAATCTGGAGTGCATAACGACGTCCTTGTGATGAAGTTCATCAGGACGGTTATGACCGAAGCATGCATGGCGGGAGCTCATGGGACGGTCGTGAACGAAGTCCATTTCTCCGCATGAATCTCGAAATCATGAAAGCGGGACTAAGGGTCAAAAGAAGAATAAGATGTGAAAGGAGTCCTGCTGCGTAAGTCGATCGGCTGGGCCGGGGTTGGTTACTTAATGAATCTCGGCACAGTAGAAGACTTGAAGTACCGAGCTTGGGGGCAACTATTATGGACCCATATATCGGGCCTAGCGGATATGCGGCCCAGTAAGGGTATTTGCCACAGGATCCATTCTACCCAGGTATGGGTTGAGTTGTTCTCTTATCATATCTGCGATTCAGAACCGTACAGGTAGTGGAGCAGGCATTTGCAGAACGTGGGAGGCGCACTCTACCTGAATAACAGATGCACTATGACAAAGAGAGGAACCCTAGGTAATCCCTATAAATAGGAGGTTACCCCAGTGCACTCTCTACATTCTTTATTGATTATTTACTATTCAGCCTTGTGCACACACACCACCCCCATTTGCGAAAAGCCACCACCGTGTAGCACAGTGATCTGAGACTGCTCGCTAGTATCTTCTCTATAGATATCAGTGGGAAATCTTCTCTACCCAGGTGCTTACTCTTAAGTATCTGTGGAGAGCTCATCGATCCTATATCAACATCGCCTAGCCTCATTGGGCTAGACACATATGTTCTATCACAGAATAGTATCTTTCCTTCTCTTAGACAAACTATTAGAATTTTGGCCCAAAAAAAAAAAAAGCGAGATAAATTATTAGAATGAATCACATAATACTCGTATTTATTAAGATTAAGTCTATAAGAAATCAACTATGATCGAGAATTCAGGTTTTAAAAAAAATGATCACAATTTATGTTAGGAAAATCATCGCTATTACCAAAGTCAACCCAAAATTCATGATCCATAATTTGAATATTTTTATTTTTATCAATTTCAGTTAGCCCCTTTTGATAGGAAATTAATTTCAGTCAACTCTCAAAATTTTCTTAAACTTCATTACACCCCATGGTCAAAATAAAATTCATTTTTGTGGGGAAAAGATAATGATGCCTTTTTTAATTTTATTTTTTTTAAGAAGAGCATTTACAAGAAAAATAAAGGGGTTCAAAAGGACCCAGGGAATTAAATTTTTTTGGCCATTTACAAGACAAATATGAAAATTCACTAGATAAATATGAGTATTTAAAAGACAAATAAAGATATTTACAGGACAAATAAAGGGATTCAAAAAAATCTAGGGAGTTAAAAATATTCTAGCAATTTACAAGACAAATATGAGCATTTACAAGACAAATAAAATGATTCAAAGGAATTAAAAACATTGGGTTGAGGAGCGTTTTTGCCCCGAAGTTCTCATCGAGAGGAAATTTTCCCTTACCATTATCTTAATTAATTTTGACGTTAATTGATCAAATATATTAAGCTAGCAATCCATATGTCATCCACATCATTTTTTTTAAGGTGCAAATTTGCCTAAAAAGTTTTAAATCTAGCTTTGAAAAAAGATGAAGCGGATGACACATGGAATTTGGTGCAAATTTGAACATTAACAAAAATAATGTGAATGACATGTGAACTATTATCTCATCATATTTGGTCAATTAACTGTCAAAAATAAGCTGGGATAATGGTCAAGATAAAACTGCTATATTTTTTACACTTCCAAGGCAAGAAATGCCTCTTAACCATAAACATTTTGGCCATTTATGACAAATATATGAAAGTTGACAAGACAAATAACATAACTTGCAAGGTAAATAAAGTAATGGTACCATTGTCTTTTAACCCACAAAAATAATTTTATTTTGACCATGTGGGTGCACAATGGCGAACCGCTTTGTGGCGGCTAGAGCCATGACCTTCTAAAATTTGTTAGTATATATATATATATTTATTATATGATATTTTATTTGACCAATAATTTGCCCCTGCCTAATCTTTTATCTTCTCTATAAGGATAATGTCCGGTTCATTACTCATTTATGGGTTTGTGAGAGGAAAGTAAAATTCTTGTTTGAGATATCTGCTAAAAAGATTAGTATCATCTTATATATTGTTTTGATTTATAATTGTTGGTTATTATTTATTTGTATTTTCAAGGTTATGCGATACTATTTAGTAAATACTCTCTCTACTCCTTATTATAAGATACCAATTAACAATTCTGACAAGTCAATATAAATAATTAAAGTCATTAAATTTGTCCTAAAATTTAAGTAATTTTCAATATTATCCCTATTAATTACACTAAACTCTAATATCATATTAATTATTAGTCTCACTCACTACCTTTTTAATTATGGGTATACATTAAAAAAATATTTAATACTATTTGAAAACAACAAGTGCTTTATAAAAATGACCAAATATACTTGTTAGTTGATGTCTTATAATAAGGACCAAAGAAAGAAGTTCAATATGTTTATTTTTTGGCTCAAGCTAAATTTTTTTTTTTTTTCTAGTTCCGCCACTATGGGTGCAAAAGTGAAGTTTCATAAAATTTTGAAGGTTGACTAAAATTAATTTGCTACCAAGGGCAAACTGAAATTTTCCCTTTAAGTAATATCATTTTATCTTCTAAAAAAAAAAAAAGAGAGAAGAAAAAGAAAAAAAGATCTGTTCAAGTTTCGGGGTTATTTTGTGAGGGGGGTAAAGCGAAGAGGAGAGGAGAAATGGGAAAGGATCATAAAAGAGCATAAACAATGAAGTGAAGAATAGTGCGTTGCGATACTTTGTCCAGGTACAAAATAATAACCCACCCGAGACAAGGTCGATTGATCGGAATGATGGTGCCTTGTAAGGATTCTTCACCGATAACCAAATAAATATTGACCATTGACATGTAAATGATGCCGTTGAAGAATGTCAGATTATGGCAAAAAACTCTGCAATAATTTCCAGATCAAGAGAAGATATTTAACCGATGAGGAAATTGACCATAGGAATTTCCAAAAGGCATCCCTAGCACCTCATTAGTTTGCCTCAGACAAATGGAAAAACCATCTCTGACAGTAAATATGAACCAACCACATTCACATTCCTAGTCCAGACAAGGTGATCGATCAGGAATGTTCATGAAGGAGGTAGGTTTAATTTATTTAGAATGGACCCAGCAACATGAGGGGCACACAATGATCTTATCAGCTGACTATTCCAACACTTAGGCTTCCAAGCAAAAACAAGTCTGCAATAGTTGTGTGTTCTTCATTCGTTGCAAATATTGTATGAAGGGGCCACCACAAGGGTGGTTGAGAGGTATTAAGGATCCATTGCCAACACTCCATTTTAGGTAATCATAGATAAGATCTACATGCTTTTTATCAGATTCATGATGTTGAAAATTGGAATTTTGATAAGGTCAATATAATAGTAATAAATTGGATAATCATTAGAGCACATTAATGATTAAGCCGATTATTAGCAACATAATAAAAAAATGATAATAAATTGTGTTTATTTAATTCAGTAAATGAATCAAATTAGAAGAGCATTAAAGGCTTCTTGAATGGAAACCAAATGCAAGAGGAGATAAAATAGGGCTCCCACCACATAGCTAGCCTAGAAAAATGGCTCCAAAAAGGCTTCTTGAATTAAAGTGCATGCAAGTTACCATACGTTTCTATGTAGAACACTGCCATTGCTGCTGAACAACTTGAAAACAATATCACCATCAAAACCTGCATCATCATCATCATATTACCGTATATAATGTACAACTTAGATAAAAACTAATTTACATATATTAAAAAAATTAGTTAAATTAGTTATTTTGTCAAATATATGGGTTAGATTTTCTAAAATACCTCATTTAATCATTTTCATGGGAAAGTACTAGCATCGATGGAAATCTCTTTTATAAATAAAATCAATAAAGATAGTTTTTTTTAAAAAGAGTTTGGAGGTATACCACGACTTTCGTGAGCCTCATGGCCCAACTCAATATCAGTATAAAAAATAATTATATATAACACGTAGTAGTAGAATTAGTAGTTTTCATCCAATCGTATTTAAATTTAATTCATAAGGCAGATTTACAATTTTTTTTTGTTGTGCATTATATTTTCAAGATAAAAAAAAAAGGAAGAAAAATGAGATAAAAATACTACTTGAATTTTAAAATCCTATTAAAAACAACATTAATGAGATTAACAAGAACAGTAAAACAATTGATAATCCGTTTTATTGGGAAATCACCTATTTATGATTATAAAGTTCAAATGGTATTTTCTTAGAATTTTTTTACAAAAAAATGATAGAAACATGGTTGTAAAATTCTTGAGAATTGAAGGTAGGTGTCATTACTCATTAATCCCTCCTTGATAACAACAAAAGTGCCGTTATATTTAGAGATCAAGTCTAAATCTAACGAAGTGTCAAAAAAATTGTCTACATATTTTGAGTGAGATAGAGAGAATGATAAAATTATAATTGGTCAAGTTTTTTTCCCAAATCATTTTTTTACAGTTCACTGTTTGTTTGTTTGTTTTTTATATCTTACCTTAAAATTGAAGAAAACTTTAAACTTGCTCACATAATCTGTCTATACAACTAAGTAAAACAACACTATCCAGCACAACGCAGTGCTGTTTTGCAAATAAAAAAACAATTCACTAGTGCAAAAAAGAGCTTTAAGACCGCCTCATTTACACTAGATTATAGAGAATTAGGCCTTAAAAGTATGACTGGTGGCAGTTTCGTAAATGTAAAGAACTTTTTGGACCAGATTATAAAGGATCCGGTCTTAAAAATATGACCGGTGACACTTTCGTAAATATATAGAACACTTTTAAGACCGGATTATAAAAGATCCGGTCTTAAAAGTATGACCGGTGACAATTTCGTAAATATATAGAATACTTTTAAGATCGATTAAAAAATATCCGGTCTTAAAAGTATGACCTAAGTGACAATTTCGTAAATATTGTGAGAAGACGCCGATCAGAGATGAGTCCGAGAATGCGATGATTTATTCATTCGCTTAATTGGAATTATATACAGATGCTAATAAGTAAATAATCTTCTGACCTGGGCAGTTCCTATAATCTAGGGATTACAATCAGGAATATAATTGCGAAATTCAAAAAACCATGATCTGCTAACTTAATTCCTAAAATCTCTCTAACAACTTAATTAAGATGATTACAATCAGGAATATAATTACGAAATTCAAAAAACCATGATCTGCTAACTTAATTCCTAAAATCTCTCTAACAACGTAATTAAGATAATTGCACAATATAATCGTATATGCTAACTAATTAAATATGAATTTCCAACAAATATATAGAACACTTTTAAGACCGGATTATAAAAGATTTGGTTTTAAAAGTATGACCGGTGGCAATTTCGTAAATATATAGAACACTTTTAAGACCGAATTATAAAAGATCTGGTCTTAAAAGTATGACCAGTGGCAATTTCGTAAATATATAGAACACTTTTAAGACCAGATTATAAAAGATCCGGTCTTAAAAAATACTTTCAAGACCTGTTTTTACAAACAACCGGTCTTAAACGTGTTAAAAAAAACTAAATTTGCTAAACTCGTTAAATCCGATATAGAAGACTTTTAAGACCGAATTATATAAGATCCGGTCTTAAAAGTATGACCGTGGCAATTTCATAAATATATAGAACACTTTTAAGACCAGATTATAAAGGATTCGATCTTTAAAATATACTTTTAAGACCTGTTTTTACAAACAACTGGTCTTAAAAGTGTTAAAAAAAAACTAAATTCGCTAAACTCGTTAAGTCCGTGAGCGTGCTTGTCTTCTTGGTGATATAACATTTCCTTAGTTATAGATTCAACGAGTGTCCCAAGAGCCTCACGAGGTCAAATCCTAAAACAAGAATGACTTCCTCTTCCTCTAACCTACTCGCAATCTTCGTAAGTCATCCTAAGAGCCACACAATCAAATCCTTGGAAATGTTGGCAGTGAGAATGGATCACATAATACTCGTATTTATTAAGTCTATAAGATATCAAATATGATCAGAATTTATGTTAGGAAAATCATCGCTATTACCAAAGTCAACCCAAAATTCATGATCCATATATAGTTTGAATATTTCTATTTTTATCATTTAGTTAAATATTAAAAATTTATTCATTGTTTTATTTTGGCTATATATCAGACTAATATATCAGTACTTTGTAAACTTTTTCATTTAAGTACTGGAAAATTTCAGTTAGCTCCCTTCGTTTTCAGTCAACCACCAAATTTTTTTTAAAGCTTCATTGCACCCCTTAACCAAATGAAATTAATTGTTGTGGGTGAAAAGATAATCAAGCCTTCTTTTATTTTATTTTTTTTAAAAGAGCATTTACAAGAAAAATAAAGGGATTCGAAAAAAACCCAGTGAATAAAATTATTTTTAGCCATTTACAAGACAAATATAAAAGTTCACTAGATAAACATGGGCATTTACGAGACAAATAAAGGGATTCAAAAAATCTAGGGAGTTAAAAATATTATGGCAATTTATAAGACAAATATAAGCATTTACAAGACAAATAAAATGATTCAAAGGAATTAAAAACATTGGGTTAAGTGGCATTTTTGCCCCATAATCACCGAAAGGAAATTTTGCCTTGCAAGTTTTTTGGGGGACAATTTTTCTGTAACCGTTATCCCAGTTAATTTTGACCCTTAGTTGACCAAATATGTTAAGCTGGCAGTCTACATGTCATCCACACCATTTTTGTTAAGGTGCAAATTTATACCATAAGTTCTAAATCTAACTTTGAAAGAGATGAAGTAAATGACACATGAAATTTCAATGCAAATTAAAACGTTAACAAAAAATGACGTGGATGACATGTGAACTGTCATCTTAGCATATTTGGTCAATTAGCGGTTAAAATTAACTGAGATAATAGTCAAGATAAAATTGCTCTATTTTTTTATTTTCCCAGGGCAAAATTGCCCTCTAGCTAGTAACAATTTCCGGGCAAAAAATGCCTCTTAACCCAAAACATTTTTGCCATTTACGACAAATATAAATATTTACAAGACAAATATGGGTATTTATAAGATAAATAAAGTAAGAGCAACATTATCTTTTCACCCACAAAAATTAATTTTATTTTAACCATAGAGGTGTTGTGAAGTTTCAAAAAGTTTTGAGGGTTAACTAAAATTAATTTGCTCACTGGGGATAACTGAAAATTTCCCTTTAAGTAATATAATTTTGACTTTTTATTTAAAAAAATGAAAAAAACTGTACAAGTTTCAGGGTTATTTTTGGAGGAGGGGCAAGGTGAAGAGGGGAGGAGGAATCGTGAAGGATCATAAAAGAGCATAAACAATGAAGTGAAGAATAGTGGGTTGAGACACCAACAACCTGTTCCTAAGCTCAGTCCTTAAACATAGAAGCCGACCTAGACAAGTCGATTGATCAAAATGATGGTGCCTTGTAAGGATTCTTCAGCCTGATAACAAAATAAATATTGACCATTGACATATAAATGATGCCGTTGAAGAATGTCAAATGATGGCAAAACACTCTGCAACAATTTCCAGATCAAGAGAAGATATTTAACCCATGAGGAAATTGACCATAGGAATTTCCAAAAGGCATCCCTAGCACTTCATTAATTTGCCTCAGACAAATGGAAAAACCATCTCTGACAGTATATGAACCAACCTCATTACTAGTCCAGACAAGGTTGATCAGGAATGTTCAAGAAGGAGGTAGGTTTATTTAGAATGGACCCAACAACATGAGGGGCACACAATGATCTGATCTTATCAGCTGAATATTCCAACACTTAGAATTCCAAGCAAAAACAAGCCTGCAATAGTTATGTGTTCTTCATATTCGTTGCAAATGTTGTATGAAGGGGCCACCACAAGGGGTGGTTGAGAGGCATTAAGGATCCATTGCCAGCATTGCATTTTAGGTAATCATAGATAAGATCTACATGCTTTTTATCAGATCCATGATGAATTATAAGGCCGCTTGAAAATTGGAATTTCCATAAAGTCAATATGTTTCAGTCTCTCAAAGTACTACCTACTAATTTTGAAATATCAAGTTTCACAATCAAGAGCTAATTAATCGGTAGGTGCATTGAGTTAACAATGTAAAGGTTAAAATTGCTCTAACTCGATGGATAATGGTTTTGGTTAGACTATAAGAAGTTACTCCCTCGGCTCCTATATATAAAAGTTTTCTTTTTTAATGGGTTTGTCTATGAATGTAAGGTCTCTTTTGAATTTGTTTCAATAATAAAAGTACTTTTCTTATTTTGTCTTTAATTAATTATTATACTACTTTTCTGGTCCTTATTATAAGGTACCAATTAATCATTCTCACAAACTAATAAAAACAGTTAAAGTCAATAAAGTTGTCCTACAATTTAAATAATTTCTAATATTACCCTTAATAATTACACTAAATTCGAATATCATATTAATTATTACTCTCATCCACTACTTTTATTAATTAGGGGCATACATGGAAAAACATAATTAATGCTTCTTGGAAACAAGCAAGCACCTTATAAAAAGAATCAAATACACTTGCTAGTCAGTGCCTTATAATAAGGACCAGAGGGAGTATATACATTCTCTTTCATCTTTTTTCTCATTATTACTCTCTCACACATCTTTCATAAATAGGGGCATTTTTGAGGAAGAAATTAAATTTCTTACATAATTAGGGATAGGATATTGTTACTACCACTTTTCCACCGTTAGATCTCTATCTTTATAATTTCTCTCTTCTATTAAGATTCTGATCTAACAGAAAAGTGGTAGTAACAAAAAATGGTAGTAACAATATCATATCCCACATAATTATTATATTTAATTAGTCTCAACTGTTTAATTATATTTAATTAGTCTCAACTGTTTTTCAGAATATTGGGATTCAATTGAAAAACTCTTACATATGGACGGGGAGTATGAATTGTAAGAAGTGTCTCATGTGGCTGTGAGATATATATATATATATGATTTAATAATTAATGAAGGGGCTAAATGACTATTGGTAAATGACTTTTGGGAAGAGCTTCTTGACTGCCTGATGAGAGCAGTCATATCTATAGGATGTACATGTCTTTTGGATACATAAGTTATTTAAAGGATAGAAACTTGTCCATTCGCTCGACCCTAAGAGACGCCTCTAGTTTTCCATCAAGAAGAGAGAGCGTGTAATGAAGGGTAAAGAAAATAATAAAGGTTTCACTTATCGTCTTTGCAAGTCACATATTGTAAAGTATTCCACAATTATGGATAGAGGTTAGTGCATCTTGACTTAAACATATAGTGTTGTGGAAATCATGAGTTCTTAAAATCCTTGTTCATGTTCTTATTACCTGATTTTTGAGCATGAAATTATAGAAAAACTTACATGAATTTTAACCATAAACTGACGCTTGCCAAAATCAATGCATAACACCTTTTTTTAAGAAAGGGCTAAGTGCTGTTTGACAACTTCCAAAAGCTAGGTTTTGGAAACAAAACCTAGGTTTTGTCAAAGTTTAGCCAAACACTCTCAATTTTCTCCAAAATCATTTTTCAACCAAAACCTAGGTTTTGCCAAATCCAACTTTTTTTCACTTTTGGCTTTTGAAAACCCATTTTGCAGATTGTGGGTCCCACCATAATTAAAGAAACCCCAAAATACCCTCAATCTATATCCGTCTGCTGCATCTTTCTCACCATCGATCGCCATCGATCTCTCACGCCGCATCATATACTCGTAGATCCGTGACTTTCCTCCGGTTTTATTCATGTCTCTGTCATAGATATTGATTTCCATGAGCTAAGAAATTCCTTGCCATATACTCGTAGATCTCGCATCGTTCTCTTAGCTTTTGTAAATTCATGTCGGTTGACTAGTTTAATTAGAAATAAAAGTGCGAGGACTTTGGGAAAATATGAATATTTGAGAATGGAGGCAATTCGATAAAAAAACTCAAAAACCGAAAATTAAAAATGAATTTTAGAAATTGGCAAATATTTTTTCTATACAATTTATTAATACATATATGTTTGATTTAATTTTTATCATGTTACATAATTCACTAATGGTAGAAATTTATTTTTCTAACAATTTTATGTAATTTTTGGTATTTATTATTGAATATAATGTTTATGATATTTAAAATACCACTTTATCCTTTAAATACAATTATACAAAAAGCTAATGTCCTTTTTGGTAAATTTGATCCCTCAAAAGCTATTCTGATAAAAACATCCAAACAATATCAGTTTTTTCCAAAATCATTCTCCAAAATCTAAGTTTTGCCTCGTAAATGGTGAAAATCATTTTTCAAAAGCAACTCCCAAACGGGCCCTAAGACTTAATGTTAAAACATGATGACTCAAGTTATAATTAGAAAGATATAATAAAGTTGAATTTTTAATTTGACTTGATGTAATAGAATATGAATCAAGTTAAAGGTAAAAATTTTCGAAAAGTAAGAGACCTTTAACTTCATGTAGAGCTTGTATTTAATTGGTAGTCAAAGTTAAAAAATCACCTTGTTTTGCAGTTATTCAGAAAAATGTTTTTATATTTTTTTTATTAAGGGCAATATTGTCATTCAGATAGTTTTTCCACATATCTTACCACCATTTTCAATCTACCAAATACAAATCTTCTCATCCAACCATTTTCCGTTTAGTGCACACCAAACATCTCCATGGTAAAAAATTTTCTATTCTCTTTCTATTCATAACAATCAATTCTTCCAACTAAATGAGTTCTGATGTTAAAAATATTATTTCAAATGAATTTTTATATTTTTGGTTTTATATCAAATTTTAAAACCAGATTTTTTCCAAAATTTATTTTTTAAAAAACAAGGCCCATTTTTTGTTTTAAAATATATTCTCAGTGACTTTTTTGACGGGAATTACACGGGACTTTTAAATAATTTTCAGCTGCCTTCCTAAATTCTAACATACTTATCTCTCTCATTGCCTTCCTTAAAAATCAGATGCCTCAGTAATCCAAAAAAAAAAAAAAAAAAATCATATGCCTCATTGCGACTATATTCGTGGACTATATCCAAGCGCGCTACCTTTCAATTCTCCTCTACGCTACCATAGGTGATTGTTGTAAAAAAGCAAGTGTAAAAATATAAAAACTTAGGTTTGTTTTTACATAACTTAGTTTTTTACGTGTTTATTAGAGTGATACATGTTAAGACGTAAGTAAAAGCTGTCATGAATAAAACCCAGTAAAAACTATGTTTAAAAACGGTAAAAACTTACGTTTTAACCATTTTTACCATTCTTACTAGAAAAAAAAAATCTACTTTCATTTCCCCCAAAATCAAAAAGACTATGAATGATGTTGTTTTTATGATAGCCAATTCAAGATTGTGCAAGAAAAAGAAAGCTAAAAACTCTCATGTATATAGTTTTGATGATCTTCCATTTAATGATGATTAGATAGTTGAAAATGAAGAAGATTGTGAAGATGTAGACAACTTAGATGTTGATGCCCATGATAAGAAAAGTTTGATTGAAGTTGAAGTGGGGGAACCTATAAATGTTCATAATTTGAACATTTTAAGTTTGCAAATGAACTTGTTATAAGAGTAGGAGAAAAGCACATCGAAGACGTGCAAGTTGATGTGTGTTTGATTTAAATCAATTGATATAATTTAGAAATTGTTAAATTTTATTCTTTTGATGTTTTGAACTTTGATTGTAGGAATTGTTAAACTCTCGTGTTTTTGGATTTATGTTTTAGTCCCTCTGGTCCTTATTATAAGGCACCAACTAACAATTCTCACAAACCAATAAAAACAGTTAAAGTCAATAAAGTTAGCCTACAATTTAATTAGCTTTCAATATTACCTCTACTAGTTGCACTAAATTCTAATATTATATTAATTATTATTCTCACCTACTACCCTTATTTATTAGGGGCATACATGAAAAAGAATAATTAATGTTCATTGGGAATAACCAAGTGCCTTATAAAAAGGACCAAATAAATTTATTAGTTGGTGCTTTATAATAAGGACTAGAGAAAATATATAATTATGTGACTTATATCTTTTAAGGGGTTTAAACTTCTCATATTGCATGAAAAGAAGAAGATTCCTACACACACATGAAATTATAATGCTAATTATATATATATATATATGTGTGTGTGTGTAACATGAGAATACACTTCTCCTACTACATGAGAAGTGTTTTTTTCCATCTTTTAAATATGAAGTTGTTCATTAAATTTTGAATAATGATTTATGTTTTTTACAAACACACACAAATATACATACATACATACATATAAATATACATATATATGTATATTAGTATATACATACATATATGTGTGTATATATATAATCTTGTATTTTAAGGGAAATTGACCAAAATAATCATTTAAAAAAAAATTACTAGATTGATGCACTTTTGAAACTATTTACTAGACTAATGCTGTTGAAAACGTCAAACAGACTTGCGCCATTAATGACGTGAGAGGGTCCCACGCCACTGACATAAAAGTGTACTTTTGCGTCAGAAAAGTGCACTTTTTGTGTCGGTGGTGTACCACGACACAAAAAGTACACTTTTTCGATGCAAAAGTACACTTTTTGTAAATGGCGTGAACCCTCTTACGCCACTAGTCGCGTGAACCCCTTATAGCAACATTCGTCGTAGGGGTTCAACATTCGGCTTGGCATGGTTAATAGAGTAGCGTTTGAAGGTGTGGGCCATCGTTTGTTTTTGGTGCTTTTTCGTGAAGAACGAATAAGCGCGGCAGGGCCTTCATCTTCAGGTAGTGGTTCCTCTTGGAAGGAAAATACGAAGGGTGTGTCAGAAGCCCTAGACATTTTCCTACACCCCGGGAGAGTAGGAATACAGAGAGTGTCTATAGGCACGGTGTTCTTCTGAGCTATTGTTTTGCGATAAGAGGAGGAGTGTCTGGGATCGAAGGTGCGTGGCATAGCGCGAGCCATAGTTAGGATACCCAGAAAACCCAGAGGCAGACTTACAGAAATTCCTCTAACTTGGATAGAGACTGCCCCAGTAAGTGTAGTGCTCGACCAAAAAGAATTAAAAAAAAAAAGAAAAGAAAACAAGGAGGCGGAAGTACCTGTCAAAGGTATGGAATAGCTTTTATGCAAGAGCACGTTGGCGGAGAAATTCTCGAGTCAGAATGGGAGGATGGAAGTGCAAAAGTGTTATAACGAAGGGTTTTAGCGGGGATCTATAGACGTTGCGAATTTGAAAGGTCATGAGCCATGACGCCCGTACGCATATAACGTTGTGTGTAAAACCCTAAAGAGGCCCATTAGGGCTTACAGGAAATGACGCGAGCATTAAATGCGAGCGCATATCGAGGACGAGGGGAGTGATTGGCCCATGCAAGACGACGATTGGAGGCTAACTCATGATTATATGGATACTTCTCGATTTCGTAAAAAGCAAATCTGACGCAGTAATATTTCTTTTTTCAAGCGTCAACCCGGATTGAGGGGCGCTTGATTTTGATTCTTACTCCAACTGAGGGGCGTTTGATTTTAATTCTTAAGTCCGGCTTGTGGGGCCATTAATTTCAACGTCAACCCGGACTCGTTTGATTTTAATTCTTGAGGGCGTTTGATTTTAATTCTTAAGTCCGGACCGAGGGGCGTTTGTGGGGCCATTAATTTCAACATCAACCCGGACTAAGGGGCGTTTGATTTTAATTCTTAAGTCCGGCTTGTGGGGCCATTAATTTCAACGTCACCATAGGCATGCTGCTATAAGTCCGTGTCGTTTACGAAATAAGGGTTATGAGCCTATTTCATCTATAAAGAAAAGAATATATAAAGACATATGGATTCATGGTAATGGTTTTCCATTTCTATTCATAGTTAAATAGTTTACATGACGTTCATACAGAAAACAATAGGTTCCACAAAGGAAGTGCAATGGCAAGATCCAATGGATTTTTCAAGTCTGCAACTCGTCGGCACGGGCATCTCAGTTCGCGACAGATAATGGGGACCCAGAACCTGAGTTTGGCTTATTAGAACTGGCCCACTCACCTGCGCCTCGCCCATCTCAAATCAGTGCAGAGGACGGGCACCCAGAGTCACCACCAGGTCGGCAGGAGTCTTGACCATGGTTAGGTGTCCTTTACATGGTTCTATCATGTAAAAGGTCCCCAGGTTCTTTCGAAAGCCCACAAAAACAAAGTTGAGCCGAGTTTGGCTCAACACCGTTAAGAGTCCTAGATGTATTTGGAGAAATCCACATGAAGACAGGCAAATACATCGGCACTCTCATATGCCCTTTGGGGTAGGCGAATGAAGACTAGCAAATACATCAGAGTATGGTATTGGGTTTCAGGAGCCTTCGCGTCGTTTTTGGATCCTTTCTTCTTCTGGGATTCTCTGCATTTTAGGTTCGCTTTGAAAAGCAGAAACGAGTGTACCGGATGCGATCTTCTTAACATATTCAGGGCGATTTGAAAGTAAGGGTAGTACATTATCAACGCTCCAAAGAATTCAAAGACAAAGGAATCTGAGGGCGATAGACGAAGGAATGAGGAAGGAGTAGGCGAATTTTATAAGCATTCTGTTGTGTGCACGGTATATACAAACGCCAGAGGTAATTAATATCCTTGATGGGAAGTGTAAGCGTCGGAAGTAATAAGTGCTTTGGTAACCGAAACGTGGACATTAAGTCCACGCGGACAACGAAGCAGCGAGACGGTTATGTTCCCCAAGGAGGGTAGGTGATGGGTTACTTATATCCAGACGTCCATAGGCTTCCATGATGACCTCGATTGGGGAAAGTAGTGGCGGGAGTTCATAAAGACGGTTATGACCGAAGTGCATAATCTGGAGTGCATAACGACGGCCTTGTGATGAAGTTCATCAGGACGGTTATGACCGAAGCATACATGGCATAAGCTCATAAGGACGGTCGTGAACGAAGTCCATTTCTCCACGTGAATCTCGGAATCATGAAAGCCGGACTAAGGGTTAAAAGAAGAATAAGATGTGAAAGGAGTCCTGCTGAGTAAGTCGGTCAGCTAGGCCGGGGTTGGTTACTTAATGAATCTCGGCACAGCAGAAGACTTGAAGTACTGAGCTTGGGGCAACTGTTATGGACCCATATATCGGGACTATCGGATATGCAGCCCAGTAAGGGTATTTGCCACAGGATCCATTCTACCCAGGTATGGGTTGAGTTGTTCTCTTATCATATCTACGATTCAGAACCGTACAGGTAGTGGAGCAGGCATTTGCAGAACGTGGGAGGCGCACTCTACTTGAATAACGGATGCACTATGACAGAGAGAGGAACCCTAGGTAATCCCTATAAATAGGAGGTTACCCATCAGGTGCACTCTCTACATTCTCTATTGATTATTTACTATTCAGCCTCACTGTGCACACACACCACTCCATTGACGAAAAGCCACCACCGTGTAGCACAGTGATCTGAGACTGCTCGCTGGTATCTTCTCTATAGATATCAGTGGGAAATCTTCTCGCCTGTGTGCTTACTCTTAAGTATCTCGTGGAGAGCTCATCGATCCTATATCAACATCGCCTAGCCTCATTGGGCTAGACACATATGTTCTATCACAGAACAATATCTTTCCTTCTCTTAGACAAACTATTAGAATTTTGGCCAAAAAAAAAAGCGAGATAAATTATTAGAATGAATCACATAATACTCGTATTTATTAAGATTAAGTCTATAAGAAATCAACTATGATCAGAATTCAGGTTTTAAAAAAAAATGATCAGAATTTATGTTAGGAAAATCATCGCTATTACCAAAGTCAACCCAAAATTCATGATCCATAATTTGAATATTTATATTTTTATCAATTTCAGTTAGCCCCTTTTAATAGGAAATTAATTTCAGTCAACTCTCAAAATTTTTTTAAACTTCATTACACCCCATGGTCAAAATAAAATTCATTTTTGTGGGGAAAAGATAATGATGCCCTTTTTTATTTTATTTTTTTTAAGAAGAGCATTTACAAGAAAAATAAAGGGGTTCAAAAGAACCCAGGGAATTAAATTTGTTTGGCCATTACAAGACAAATATGAAAATTCACTAGATAAATATGAGTATTTAGAAGACAAATAAAGATATTTACAGGACAAATAAAGGGATTCAAAAAAATCTAGGGAGTTAAAAATATTCTAGCAATTTACAAGACAAATATGAGCATTTACAAGACAAATAAAATGATTCAAAAGAATTAAAAACATTGGGTTGAGGAGCGTTTTTGCCCTAGAAGTTCTCATCGAGAGGAAATTTTCCCTTACCATTATCTTAATTAATTTTGACCGTTAATTGATCAAATATATTAAGCTAGCAATCCATATGTCATCCACATCATTTTTTTAAGGTGCAAATTTGCCTAAAAAGTTTTAAATCTAATTTTGAAAAAAGATGAAGCGGATGACACATGGAATTTCGATGCAAATTTGAACATTAACAAAAATAACGTGAATGACATGTGAACTATTATCTCATCATATTTAGTCAATTAACAGTCAAAATTAACTGGGATAATGGTCAAGATAAAATCTGCTATATTTTTTACACTTCCAAGGCAAGAAATGCCTCTTAACCATAAACATTTTGGCCATTTATGACAAATATATGAAAGTTCACAAGACAAATAACATAACTTACAAGGTAAATAAAGTAAGGGTACCATTGTCTTTTAACCCACAAAAATAATTTTATTTTGACCATGTGGGTGCACAATGGCGTAAAATCTTTTGTGACTAGAGCCATGACCTTCTAAAATTTGTTAGTATATATATGCATTTATTATATGATATTTATTTGACCAATAATTTGCCCTTACTAATCTTTTATTTTCTCTATGAGGATAATGTCCGGTTCATAACTCATTTATGGTGTGAGAGGAAAGTAAAATTCTTGTTTGAGATATCTGCTAAAAAAGATTAGTATCATCTTATATATTGTTTTGATTTATAATTGTTGGTTATTATTTATTTGTATTTTCAAGGTTATATGATACTATTTAGTAAATACTCTCTCTATTCCTTATTATAAGATGCCAATTAACAATTCGACAAGTCAATATAAATAATTAAAGTCATTAAATTTGTCCTAAAATTTAAGTAATTTTCAATATTATCCCTATTAATTACACTAAACTCTAATATCATATTAATTATTAGTCTCACTCACTACCTTTTTAATTATGGGTATACATTAAAAAAATATTTAATACTATTTGAAAACAACAAGTGCCTTATAAAAATGACCAAATATACTTGTTAGTTGATGTCTTATAATAAGGACCAAAGAAAGAAGTTCAATATGTTTATTTTTTGGCTCAAGCTAAAATTTTTTTTCTAGTTCCGCCACTATAGGTGCAGTGAAGTTTCATAAAATTTTGAAGAAAAAGAAATAATAACCCACCGAGACAAAGTCGATTGATCGAGAGAGAGAAGAAAAAGAAAAAAAGATCTGTTCAAGTTTCGGGGTTATTTTGTGAGGAGGGTAAAGCGAAGAGGAGAGGAGAAATTGGAAAGGATCATAAAAGAGCATAAACAATGAAGTGAAGAATAGTCAATTGCGATACTTTGTCCGGTACAAAATAATAACCCACCCAGACAAAGTCGATTGATCAGAATGATGGTGCATGCCTTGTAAGGATTCTTCAGCCTGATAACCAAATAAATATTGACCATTGACATGTAAATGATGCCGTTGAAGAATGTCAGATTATGGCAAAAAACTCCGCAATAATTTCCAGATCAAGAGAAGATATTTAACCGATGAGGAAATTGACCATAGGAATTTCCAAAAAGCATCTCTAGCACCTCATTAGTTTGCCTCAGACAAATGGAAAAACCATCTTTGACAGTAAATATGAACCAACCACATTCACATTCCTAGTCCAGACAAGGTGATCGATCAGTAATGTTCATGAAGCAGGTAGGTTTAATTTATTTAGAATGGACTTGACAACATGAGGGGCACACAATGATCTTATCGGTGACTATTCCAACACTTAGGCTTCCAAGCAAAAACAAGTATGCAATAGTTGTGTGTTCTTCATTCGTTGCAAATATTGTATGAAGGGGCCACCACAAGGGTGGTTGAGAGGTATTAAGGATCCATTGCCAACACTCCATTTTAGGTAATCATAGATAAGATCTACATGCTTTTTATCAGATTCATGATGTTGAAAATTGGAATTTTGATAAGGTCAATATAATAGTAATAAATTCGATAATCATTAGAGCACATTAATGATTAAGCCGATTATTAGCAACATAATAAAAACAAAAAAAAAGATAATAAATTGTGTTTATTTAATTCAGTAAATGAATCAAATTAGAAGAGCATTAAAGGCTTCTTGAATGGAAACCAAATGCAAGAGGAGATAAAATAGGGCTCCCACCACATAGCTAGCCTAGAAAAATGGCTCCAAAAGGCTTCTTGAATTAAAGTGCATGCAAGTTACCGTACGTTTCTATGTAGAACACTGCCATTGCTGCTGAACAAGTTGAAAACAATATCACCATCAAAACCTGCATCATCATCATCATCATCATATTACCGTATATAATGTACAACTTAGATAAAAACTAATTTACATATATTAAAAAAATTAGTTAAATTAGTTATTTTGTCAAATATATGGGTTAGATTTTCTAAAATACCTCATTTAATCATTTTCATGGGAAAGTACTAGCATCGATGGAAATCTCTTTCATAAATAAAATAAATAAAGATAGTTTTTTTAAAAAAAGTTTGGAGGTATACCCGACTTTCGTGATCCTCATGGCCCAACTCAATATGAGTATAAAAAATAATTATATATAACACGTAGTAGTAGAATTAGTAGTTTTCATCCAATCGTATTTAAATTTAATTCATAAGGCAGATTTACAATTTTTTTTTGTGCATTATATTTTCAAGATAAAAAAAGGAAGAAAAATAAGATAAAAATACTACTTGAATTTTAAAATCCTATTAAAAACAACATTAATGAGATTAACAAGAACAAGAAAAAACAATTGATAATCCGTTTTATTGGGAAATCGCCTATTTATGATTATAAAGTTCAAATGGTATTTTCTTAGAATTCTTTTAAAAAAAATGATAGAAACATGGTTGTAAAATTCTTGAGAATTGAAGGTAGGTGTCATTACTCATTAATCCCTCCTTGATAACAACAAAAGTGCCGTTATATTTAGAGATCAAGTCTAAATCTAACGAAGTGTCAAAAAAATTGTCTACATATTTTTAGTGAGATAGAGAGAATGATAAAATATATAATTGGTCAAGTTTTTTTCCCAAATCATTTTTTTACAGTTCACTGTTTGTTTGTTTGTTTGTTTTTTTTTTTTTATATCACTTTAAACTTGCTCACATAATCTATCTATACAACTAAGTAAAACAACACTATCCAGCACAACGCAGTGCTGTTTTGCAAATAAAAAAAAACAATTCACTAGTACAAAAAAGAGCTTTAAGACCGCCTCATTTACACTAGATTATAGAGAATCAGGCCTTAAAAGTATGACCGGTGGCAGTTTCGTAAATATAAAGAACTTTTTGGACCAGATTATAAAGGATCCGGTCTTAAAAATATGACCGTGACACTTTCCTAAATATATAGAACACTTTTAAGACCGGATTATAAAAGATCCGGTCTTAAAAGTATGACCGGTGACAATTTCGTAAATATATAGAATACTTTTAAGATCAGATTAAAAAATATCCGGTCTTAAAAGTATGACCGGTGACAATTTCATAAATATTGTGAGAAGACGCCAATCAGAGATGAGTCTGAGAATGCGATGATTTATTCATTCGCTTAATTGGAATTATATACAGATGCTAATAAGTAAATAATCTTCTAACCTGGGCAGTTCCTATAATCTAGGGATTACAATCAGGAATATAATCACGAAATTCAAAAACCATGATCTGCTAACTTAATTCCTAAAATCTCTCTAACAACTTATTTAAGATGATTACAATCAGGAATATAATCACGAAATTCAAAAACCATGATCTGCTAACTTAATTCCTAAAATCTCTCTAACAACTTAATTAAGATGATTACAATCAGGAATATAATTACGAAATTCAAAAAACCATGATCTGCTAACTTAATTCCTAAAATCTCTCTAACAACGTAATTAAGATAATTGCACAATATAATCGTATATGCTAACTAATTAAATATGAATTTCCAACAAATATATAGAACACTTTTAAGACCGGATTATAAAAGATTTGGTTTTAAAAGTATGACCAGTGGCAATTTCGTAAATATATAGAACACTTTTAAGACTGGTGGCAATTTCGTAAATATATAGAAACTTTTAAGACCGGATTATAAAAGATCCAGTCTTAAAAAATACTTTTAAGACCTGTTTTTACAAACAACCAGTCTTAAAAGTGTTAAAAAAAACTAAATTTGCTAAACTCGTTAAATCCAATATAGAAGACTTTTAAGACCGGATTATATAAGATCCGGTCTTAAAAGTATGACCGGTGGCAATTTCATAAATATATAGAACACTTTTAAGACCGGATTATAAAGGATCTGATCTTTAAAATATACTTTTAAGACCTGTTTTTACAAACAACCGGTCTTAAAAGAGTTAAAAAAACTAAATTCGCTAAACTCGTTAAGTCCGTGAGCGTGCTTGTCTTCTTGGTGATATAACATTTCCTTAGTTATAGATTCAATGAGTGTCCCAAGAGCCTCACAGGTCAAATCATCAGCAAGAATGACTTCCTCTTCCTCTAACCTACTTGCAATCTTCGTAAGTCATCCTAAGAGCCACAAAATCAAATCCTTGGCAACGTTGGCAGTGAGATGCTTCGAGGGTTTTGCGATGACATCAACTCCAATCCTGAGCAACGGTGCAAGAGTACTGCTTTGAGGATTCTGGACGACGGCGGCTCCTTCCTTTTCAAATACGGACCGATTGTAGCGAACTGAATAAGCTGGAGAGAGATGCGAGTGATGTGTCAACGTCGCCTGCATCGGCGTTGTTTCCGCTTTACATGGCGAGGCTTGCGTTTTCCCCACAGTGGAGGCACATATTATTTATCACATTTCTGAAAGAGTTGATAGTGTTTGATTTGGAATACGAGACCACTCTTTTTACTGCTACATTGCCTCGTGGTTGCGGCAAGTTTATTGAAGTTTTGCTTGATCCAAACAACGAGTGGATGTATTGTGCTCATCTTGATGGCAAGCTCAGCACCTGGCGTCGGAAACCGTAAGCATTTCTTGCCTTGAATTATGAATATTTGGATGTCTCTATTCTTAATCATTTGTGAATTATGCATACATCGTCAAAGACAGCAACTATCAGCTATTGGGGGTTATAACAAGAGATCAATAAAACAATGCTATGACGACCATACAGGCAAGAGCCATGAATGCAAAAAGTAAAATTTTCTTGCCTACTGAGCTTGATAACACATCTTAATGACTGTTAAGACAATTATTTGTTTAGAATCTATTTTGAGGGAGTGCTGACGGGCAATTCAATATATAGTCGTACGGAATACAGTGTCTGTATAATCTTTTAAAACTGGGACTGATTTGCATCACTAGAAAGGGTAAAGGTGTGCTAGCGGCATGCATCCTAAATAATGATAAGCGTTACGGAGACTACTGCCTTTGATCGTTAAAGAAATAGTCATTAACAAATGAATTAAAATGCAAATGACTTAAGAAATATAAAGAAAATTATATCCTAATTGAAGAACACAGTGGAATGAAGAGGCAAGTATTCTTGTAGCAATACCATTTTAAGAAAATTATATCCTAAATTCGTTAAACTCGTTAAGTCCGTAAGCGTGCTTGTCTTCTTGGTAATATAACATTTCCTTAGTTATAGATTCAATGAGTGTCCCAAGAGCCTCACAGGTCAAATCCTCAGCAAGAATGACTTCCTCTTCCTCTAACCTACTCGCAATCTTCGTAAGTCATCCTAAGAGCCACACAATCAAATCCTTGGCAATGTTGGCAGTGAGATGCTTCGAGGGTTTTGCGATGACATCAACTCCAATCCTGAGCAACGGCGTAAGAGTACTGCTTCGAGGATTCTGGACGACGGCGGCTCCTTCCTCTTCGATCTGTGGCTCCTCCCACATCGCCTTCGTACATATCCGGCTTAAAATTAAACCCAGATCTCTTATTGCTTAAGTCTGTTTGCTCCTACCTTGAGTGCTCCGCTCGGATCTCGGACTTTGATTTTGGTTGCTTGAAGCTTTGCGGAATCGACGGGAGGATCCGCTCGTGATTTGGTTGCTTTAAACTTGTGATTTTTTTTGTAGATTTGGACTTCAATTTCACCTCTAATTTTATATTGATTCAAATCTGATTTCCATGGTGAATTATTTCTATTTCTTGTTATGTTTTCTTATTTCTCGGACTTTGTATTCATCTTTTTTGTTTTTCTTGTTGATGTTGCTTCCAACCTTCTCCTTTTTTTTTCTTGTTGGTGTTGCTTCCAATCTTCTCTTGGTTCTCCTCGCGATGACGGAGGGACATTCAAAATGTTGTCGATCTCGGTGATTTGGGACCGGTTGTTTCATTTAGGTTTTTTCTTTTTTTTAATTATTTTAAAACATTTTGAAGACCGGATATGTCAAAAGTTCGGTCTAAATTTTTAAGACCGGTCGCTCATCCGATCTTAAAAGTTACAAACTTTTAAGACCTTCGGAACAAGACCGTGCCGCAGATCCGTCTTACGATACCTCTTTCGTCCACCTTAAAGCCCTTTTTTGCACTAGTGATTATTCAATTTGTAATAAAACGAGTTTTAGGCTATAGTTATTCCCAACCAAATTTAGTACTATTCTGTCCTAAATAAGGATCTACTTTAAAGATAAATTTTGGTCCTAAATGTAATATTTTTTTTAAAATTTAATCTCTTATATTTATCATTTTTTTTTCAAATTTATTTGTCTAAAATGACACACACATATATATTATAATGACGTATTTTAAAGAGATCAAATTATATATGTTATGATTAAGTCGTTTATTTAGTTTTATTAATACATCCTAATTATATAAATATGTTACATTGTATTGAGGGTAAACCTGAATAATAATTAAGGAAAAACCCATCATGAGAGAGAGTTTCAAGTGTGATATTAAATTAATCGACCAAAAAGGAGCATTGAAGTCACGAAATTGGACGAGAACGGAGTGATCACCAAAGTTGGGTGTTTGGCGCGTGAACCACATCCACGTGGCTGCACTCACACAAGTCGCGAAGCCCCGTCCTCAATGTCGCCTTCTTGTTTGGGATCTAGGTAGGCAATCGGACTTCCGGGAAAGCCCGATTGAGTAAAAGCCCAATTGTAAAACGTGATTTATGTTTGGATGAGTGGTTGGATAAGTAGCTTATGGAAAAGTCTGATTGGGTACAAACTTTTTTGGAATGGCTTATGGATAAGTGAGTTTTGAGATAATTATAAGAAAAAAAAATTAAAATCGAAATTACCAAAAATATGGAAAATGCTAAATTACAAAATTTGGCAATACTAAAATACATAATTTGATCAAATAAATATTAAATAAGTAACAGAAATTAGGCCTTGTACAATTTGGGATCTAATTGTGTCACGAATCTGATTTATTTCAATTGATCGAAGATGGCTAATTCATTTCAATTGCATCCATGAAAGTAGCGTTTGATCGAGAATTGCTCCTAATAAAATTATGTATGGCCAATGTTACACAAACTACGTGGATTTGTCTTTGGTACTTATATCTACGCATTTTTTGTAGGATTTCAAACCTATTATTCCACACCTCAAAAGTCCTTTCTATGGTGGACATCAAACTTGAGTGATAAAAATTGAAGGCCTCTTTTTCATTTCCAAATCCTTGTTGAAGCCTTAATTCCGCTGGTGAACGCCGACCTTTGTAGGGACCAAGATACCCAACATGTGTTCCAAATCCAGAATCGACCAAATAATATTTGCCTAATAAATGGTGAAGTATCTATTATATCAGTATTTGTGAAGTATCAAGCTACATCATCAAATGAATTGTAAAGATCCAAATAGAATAGTTTTTGTTTTTGTCATCCAGAGTCTATGCTATAGTTAATATTTCCCATAAGGCATCCAAATACTACCCCAAAAAATAAAGAAAGAAAAAAAAAACCAGCAAGATGCAATGAAAGAAACAATCTAGTGAAGATAGATATTGTAATTTAAACAAATGCAATTCAAGATGAACAATAAAGATCAAGAGCTATTCAAGAAAAAACCCTTACATAAAACATATCATATTACAACCATTCAAGAACCATAGCAAGTTAGCAACAACCATATCAATAACAAATAAAACCATTCTACAACTCTTACAATAAAACTCTTACAATAAAGATGGTGCCTTGTAAGGATTCTTCAAAGTAGACCAAAATTTTTTAGCATCCTAAAATTTAAATCAAGACGCCAAAATTAAATTTTACTCAAATTAAAGAAATCAAAAATGATCAAATCAAATCAACAAAATCGAAACTTTTACTAATCAAATCAAAGAAATTGAAAATAATACTAATCAAATCAAAGAAATCGAAACTTTTACTAATCAAATCAAAGAAATTCAAAATAATCAAATCAAATCAAGAAATCGAAAATAATATTAATTAAATCAAAGAAATCGAAAATAATACTAATCAAATCAAATCAATGAAATTGAAAATAATACTAATCAAATTAGGGATAGGATATTGTTACTACCATTTTTTGTTACTACCAATGTTACTACCACTTTTCCACCGTTAGATCAGAATCTTAATAGGAGAGAGAAATTATAAAGGTAGATGTGATTCTGATCTAACGGTGGAAAAGTGGTAGTAACATTGGTAGTAACAAAAAATAGTAGTAACAATATCATATCCCATCAAATTAAATCAAAGAAATCGAAACTTTTACTACTTAAATCAAAGAAATCGAAAATAATACTAATCAAATCAAATCAAAGAAATCGAAAATAATACTAATCAAATCAAAGAAATCGAAACTTTTACTAAACAAATCAAAGAAATTGAAAATAATCAAATCAAATCAAAGAAATCGAAAATAATACTAATCAAATCAAAGAAATTGAAAATAATACTAATTAAATCAACTCAAAAAAATCAAAAAATATATTTAAGATGCCTAAAAGGGAAATTTTTTGATGCCTACGTTAGGGTATATATTGATACATAAATATATTGATTATTTTAATTCTGGAACAGTATTTTATAACAAACAAAGGAAAAAAAATTCTCCAACGTTATGAAATAGGCTAAAATACATAAAACCTCCTTAAATTTTGAGTAAATTGAAGATCACCTTTCAAACCTGTAAAGTTAATTACGGACCCTGATATTTCATATATTGACTATCAACTTACCTATCGTTAAAATTGAGTTTAAAGCTACCAATCTTTACCATTTTTAAATTTTTAAATTTTTATTTAAAAAAGACATGGTCAAATAACTATTTTAAATTATTTTAAATTTTTTAGTATTTTATTTTAAGAGTTATTATTTAAACGATATGGAATATAATAAAAAATATAATATGGGGGAAAATAGTTAAATTTAACGGCAATTTTAACGGGAAGGAGTTGATACTCGAAACATAAAATATTAGGGTCTTTAGGCTAAGCTTTTGAAGATCAAGGATGTGATGTGCAATTCACCTAAAATTTAGGAGAGTTTTATGTATTTTAGCCTATAAAATATTACATACAAGTACTGTTATATATCTCTGTTAATATATAATATTATTTATCCTTGTAATTTAAATATATGTACCCATTAAGTTATAATAATAATATAATTAATATAAAAAAAATCCTCCATCCATTTTCTTGTTCTTACAAAGGGACTGTGGGTTAAAGACAATTTGGGTAAATATTTTAAGAGGAAAGAAAAAAGTTTTCTCATCAGGTTTAACTTACTTAATTTCTTCTAGGGCATGCATGCAAGATACAAAATCAGAGTTGGTCTTATTAATTTTTCTTATTTTCTGAAAAAAAATATAAAGTATTCAATTTATTAATTTAATTATGTTAATTATACTGTAATCATGCATGCAAGATATATTATACGTACAGCATCAAAAGCAACGACAGTTTTCCATAGTAAGCTCTTGTCGCTGAGGCAAGGAACCGCAATGCTGTAAACAAATGCAAAAAAATGTGCCACTACGAAGCACCTGCCATCACCCAGAAAAATTAATAATAAAATAAGATTATATATATATATATATATATATATGAAATATAGATTATGTAAGTATGATATTTAAAAGGTTTAGAGATATACCCCGACTTTCGTGAGCCTCATGGCCCAACTTATTATCAGTATAAAAAATAATTGTATATAACACATAGTAGTAGAATTAGTAGTTTTCATCCAATCGTATTTAAAGTTAATTCATAAGGCAGATTTACAATTTTTTTGTGCATTATATTTTTCAAGATAAAAAAAAAGGAAGAAAAATGACATAAAAATACTACTTGAATTTTAAAATCCTATTGACAATAATATTAATGAAATTAACAAGAACAGTAAAACACCTATTTATGATTTTAAAGTTCAAGTGATATTTTCTTAGAATTTTCTCACCAAAAATGATAGAAACATGGTTATAAAATTCTTGAGAATTGAAGGTCGGTGTCATTACTCATTAATCCCTCCTTGATAACAACAAAAGTGCCGTTAGATTTAGAGATCAAGTCTAAATCTGACGAAGTGTCAAAAAAATTGTGTACATATTTTGAGTGAGATAGAGAGAATGATAAAATATATAATTGGTCAAGGTTTTTTCCCAAATCATTTTTTTACAGTTCATCACCGTTTGTTTGTTTGTTTTTATATATCTTACCTTTTAAATTGAAGAAAACTTTAAACTTGCTCACATAATCTGTCTATACAACTAAGTAAAACAACACTATCCAGCACAATGCAGTGCTGTTTTACAAATAAAAGAACAATTATTCAATTTGTAATAAAACAAGTTTTAGGCTATAATTATTCCCAACCAAATTTAGTACTGTTCTGTCGTCCTAAATAAGGATCTAATTTAAAGATAAATTTTGGTCCTAAATGTAATATTTTTTTAAAAAATTTAATCTCTTATATTTGTCATTTTCTTTTTCAGATTTATTTGTCTAAAATGACAGACACACACTTATAGATTATAATGAAGTATTTTAAAGAGATCAAATTATATATGTTATGATTAAGCCGTTTATTTAGTTTTATTAATATATCCAAACTATATAAATATGTTACATTATATTGAGGGTAAAATGAATAATAATTAAGGAAAAACCCATCATGAGAGAGAGTTTCAAGTGTGATATTAAATTAAATGACCAAAAAGGGAGTCCGGTTTCTCTCCTTATCACCTCTCTACTCATCCCTCATCATCTCTCAATTTTAGCCGTCGAAATCTTGATCTAAGGGTCCAGAACAATTTTTTTAAAAACCACGCGCGATAAAAATTACCGCGTGCGGTTTTTAAAAAGACTGTTCTGGACCATTGGATTAAGATTTCGACGGCCATGATCCGACTGTGAGAGATAATGAGAAACTTGCTCATGAGAGAATCCTCTTCCCCAAAAAGGAGCATTGAAGTCACGAAATTGGACGAGAACGAAGTGATCACCAAAGTTGGCTGTTTGGCGCGTGAACCACATCCACGTGGCTGCACTCACACAAGCCGCGGAAGCCCCTGTCCTCAATCTTTCGATTGAGTAAAAGTCTCGATTGTGAAACGTGATTTATGTTTGGATGAGTGGTTGGATAAGTAGCTTATGGAAAAGTCTCGATTGGGTACAAACTTATTTGGAATGCCTTATGGATAAGTGACTTTTGAGATAATTATAAGAAAAAAATTAAAATCGAAATTACCAAAAATATGGAAAATGCTAAATTACAAAATTTGGCAATGCTAAAATACATAATTTGATCAAATAAATATTATATAAGTAACAGGGAAATTAGGCCTTGTACTATCACTACTACAAAAAACATAAAAAACGTCCTAAATTTGACCCATATAACGTACTTTTTTCTAGGGACGTCTCGTGAGGCATAGTAAAAAAAAATACTTTTGGCGACCTGAATTTAAATTCAGTCGCCCTACTTTTTTTTTTAAAAAAACCCCGAAGGGGTTGGCCATGGAAGAACAAATCAAAAATCGAATTCTAGAAATACTTTCTTTTTTATGTTACAAGCAAGAAATTCCAAAACCAGCAAGAACAAGAAAAGAACACAAAGAGAGTAATCAAAACAAAGACAACAAGGAAGATACAATGAAAAAGAAAAAAGAAAAAAAACCTAACAAGTAACTAACGACTCACATTCTAATCCTCTAAAATGGAAGGAATAAGGAACAATAATGCAAAAAATAGAGTAATTTCAGATCTGCAAGAGATTTGGTGTTCATAGTATCGTCTTGGAGCCACGAGGAGATTTCCAGATCTGCAAAAATTGGTGCCCTCTCATATCTAAAAAATCAACAAGAGTCGATCTAAAAAAACACTTACTAGCGGTAGCTTTTTGGATGAAATCGATGGTGACTCTTGTTCCGAAGTGCAGATTCGGCGTCTTGTTGCTCGGTCTCCTCGCCCACCAGATCCAAGAGTGTTGAAGGAGCAGGAATAGATCGAAAGAGAAGATGGGGTGTAGAGGAGAGAAGAGGAAGGCGTATGTGCAGATCGAAAATGAGACGAGGAAGGCATACTTGGGGGAATTAAATGGTGTGCAGAGGAGAGAAGGGATAAATGAAATTAAAAAATTTTATTTTAGGCGACTCGAATTGGTATTTAGGTAGTCTAAAGTCTCAAAAAAAATTTTAGGCGACCTAAATCGGTGTTTAGGTATTCTAAAGTCTAAAAATTGATATCAATTTTTAGGAGTTTTTTGGAGCCAAAAAAATCCTAAATGGCGCCAAAAATTTCATTTTAGGCAACCTGAATTGGTATTTAGGTAGTCTAAAGTCTCAAAAAAAAATTTAGGCGACCTAAATTGGTATTTAGGTAGTCTAAAGTCTAAAAAATGATATCAATTTTCAAGAGTTTTTGGAGCCAAAAAAATCCTTAATGGCGCCAAAAATTTCATTTTAAGTGACTGAATTGGTATTTAGGTAGTCTAAAGTCTCAATATCAATTTTCAAGAGTTTTTTGGAACCAAAAAATCCTAAATGGTGCCAAAAATTTCATTTTAAGCGACTCGAATTGGTATTTAGGTAGTCTAAAGTGTCAATATCAATTTTCAAGAGTTTTTTGGAGCCAAAAAAATCCTAAATGGTGCCAAAAATTTCATTTTAAGCGACCTGAATTGGTATTTAGGTAGTCTAAAGTGTCAATATCAATTTTCAAGAGTTTTTTGGAGCCAAAAAAATCTTAAATAGTGCTAAAATTTTCATTTTAGGCGACCTGAATTGGTATTTAGGTAGTCTAAAGTCTCAAAAATGATATCAATTTTCAAGAGAGTTTTGGAGCCAAAAAAAATCCTAAATGGTGCCAAAAATTTCATTTTAAGCGACCTGAATTGGTATTTAGGTAGTCTAAAGTCTCAATATCAATTTTCAAGAGTTTTTTGGAGCCAAAAAAATCCTAAATGGTGCCAAAAATTTCATTTTAAGCGACCTGAATTGGTATTTAGGTAGTCTAAAGTCTCAATATCAATTTTCAAGAGTTTTTTGGAGCCAAAAAAATCTTAAATAGTGCTAAAATTTTCATTTTAGGCGACTGAATTAGTATTTAGGTAGTCTAAAGTCTTAAAAAAAATTTTAGGCGAGCTAAATTGGTATTTAGGTAGTCTAAAGTCTCAAAAATGATATAAATTTTCAAGAGTTTTTTGGAGCCAAAAAAATCCTAAATGGCACCAAAAATTTTATTTTAGGCGACCTGAATTGGTATTTAGGTAGTCTAAAGTTTCAAAAATGATATCAATTTTCAAGAGTTTTTTGGAGCCAAAACAATCCGCTAATAATTCATTTTAGACGACCGAATGCAATTCAGTCGCCCAAAATCCGAATTTGGGCGACGAATGCAATTTCGGGTCGCTTAAAATCCAAAATTGGCGATTCAGTCGCTTAAAATCCAAAATTGGCGACTGAATTGAATTCAGGTCGCCAATGTTAAAAAAATTAAAAAAACAAACCCACTTACGGCGCCAAACAAATAAATTTTATTCTAAAAAAATTATTCCAATTTGGGCGACCTGAATTCAATTCAGGTCGCCTAAATTCAAATATTGGCGACCTGAATTCAATTTAGGTCGCCTAAGGCTCATTTTCCTTCCATATATTTACAAGAATGTCACGCCTTCATTTTTTACTTCCTATTTCTTAATAAGGACGTTTTTTAGGGTAGTAATATCTAATTTTTGTAGTAGTGTATTTGGTATATAATTGTGTCACGAATCTGATTCATTTCAATTGAAGATTCCTTAGCAAAATCAGTCAGGGAAGACTCTTCATCTACCCTAATATTTCCATTTTCAGCGTCCATGAAAGTTGCATCTGATCGAGAATTGCTCCTAATAAAATTATGTATGGCCATTGTTGCACAAACTACGTGGATTTGTCTTTGGTACTTATATTTGCGCATTTTTTGTAGGATTTCAAAACTATTCTTCCACAACATCAAACTTGAGTGATAAAAATTGAAGGAATCTTTTTCATTTCCAAATCCATGTTGAAGCCCGAATTCGCGCTGGTGATAACGTTGACCTTTGTAGGGACCAAGATACCCAACATGTGTTCCATATCCGAATCGACCAAATAATATTTGCCTAATAAATGGTGAAGTATCCGTTATATCGGTATTTGTGAAGTATCAAGCTGCATCATCAAATGAATTGTAAAGATCCAAATAGAATAGTTTTTGTCATCCAGAGTCTATGCTATAGTTAATATTTCCCATAAGGCATCCAAATACTACCCAAAAAAATAAAGAAAGAAAAAAAAAACCAGCAAGATGCAATGAAAGAAACAATCTAGTGAAGATAGATATTGTAATTTAAACAAATGCAATTCGAGATGAACAATAAAGATCAAGAGCTATTCAGAAAAAACCCTTACATAAAATATATCATATTACAACCATTTAGTAACCATAGCAAGTTAGCAACAACCATATCAATAACAAATAAAACCATTCTACAACTCTTACAATAAAACTCTTATTATTGTTCAAGAATATCTAGGGAAGGCGAACCATAAAGCGCAGCCAGCTTATCAAGTACTCCTTGTTCTCCTCTAAGAATGAAACAAACATTTCCCGATTAACCTTATCGAGAAGGGTGGCACATTGGTTTCGAAAATTTTCATCACATTGGACTTCCTCAAGGGCAAGCAATTGAGACATCACATTTTTTATGTTGTGAGCATGGATATCATTACATCTCTTTGCCCTGCCTTCAGATGTAGTTGCTATGATGCTCATGGCATCAGCAATTTGTTTAGAAGATGGAATTTTTTGTTTTTTCTTATGAATTGACCCTTCTCCTCTCTTCCTCTTGGAATGGCTTCCTGAAGTAGTATGAACTATTGGTGGACTGTGTCCGTTAAGTTCATGCTTCCTAGATCAGCCGACACTCCTGTACTTGGTACCGGGTCAGCACCAACCCGTTCACCCTCGCAATCCCCCGAGCCCTCTGCATCATCCATGGTTGGTCGGTAACAATCTTCCTCCTGCACCAACCCGTTTATCTTGTTTCCGTTTTAACCCAATGGTATATCATTTAAGGTTCTGTAAGAATGGGAAAAAAAAATGTAAAATCCAAGAGTCTACATCAAAATAAGTTAGGTGTAAACTAATGTAACTTTTGAATCTTAAATTGTCTGACAAAATAAAAACGCATGCATCAGAAAAATGATGAGGGAATTTATTAAAAAAAACATGAAGCATCAATCTAAGACTAAGACTGTTGAAATAGAAGAGATCGAGTTATAAAAAGATGAAATATAACTCACTAGCTTATTCGTGGTTGGAGAAACTGGCTCTCCTACCAGCTGTGTAGGAAGCAAACTGTTATATATTGGTGTTCAGTAGCATTGTTAATTAGGGCTTTTTTTTTTTTCAAAAGCTCTTGTAATCTAAATCCCTAAAATCAATGCTTCAATATTCTCTTAATTGATGGTCCGAAAATCCGTGATTGAAATTTACTTTCCAAATTTGTTTTTGCTTTCTTGGAAACGAAGCTAATCAATTTTAATTTACCAGCTCATCTCAAGATTTTTGGATGATTTTTTTTTTTGAGAGATAAAATCAATGAAATTAAATTTTAAAAAATAGCTGAAATAGTTGGCAGATACGCGTCATAAAAATGGAAAATCATTGCTATTACCAAAGTCAATCCAAAATTCATGATCCATAATTTGACTATTTATATTTTTATCATATCAGATTTACATATTAGTAATTTGTAAACTTTTTCATTTAACTTAAGTAAGGGAAATTTTCAGTTAGCCTCTTGATAGGAAATTAATTTCAGTCAACCCCCAAAACTTTCTGAAACTTTATTGCATCCCCATAATCAAAATGAAATTAATTTTTGTAAGTAAAAAGACAATGATGCTTTTCTTCTTTTTTTCTTTTAAGAATAATATTTACAAGACAAATAAAAGGATTCAAAAGAACTCAGGGAATTAAAAACTTTTTGTCCATTTACAAGAAAAATATGAAAATTCACTAGATAAAAATGAGCATTTACAAGACAAATAAATATATTTATAAGACAAATAAAGAGATTCAAAAGAATCTAGAGAGTTAAAAATATTTTAACATTTACAAGACAAATAAAGGAATTTAAAAGAATCTAAGGAGTTAAAAACATTAGGTTAAATGACATTTTTGTCCCAAAAGTTTTCACCGAAAGGCAATTTTTTGCCTTGTAAGTTTTTTGGGAGGCAATTTTGATTGGAAGTAAAAAACAAAAAACAAAAAAATGGAGCAATTTTGTCCCGACCTTTATCTTAGTTAATTTTGACCGTTAGTCGACCAAATGTCCTAAGTTGGAGACCACATGTCATCTACGTCATTGTTATTAAAGTATAAATTTGCCCCGGAATTTCTAAACCTGACTTTGAAAAAAAGATGAAGTAGATGACACATAGACCTGCGGTGCAAATTTATACCTTAACAAAAATGACGTGGATGAAATGTGGATTATTATCTCAATATATTTGGTTAATTAACTATCAAAATTAATTTGGATAACGGTCGGGGCAAAATTGCTTGTTAGTAAAAACTGTTGGGCCAAAAATATACCTTAATCAAAAAATATTTTGGCCATTTACTAGATAAATATGAGTATTTATAAGATAAATAAGACAATTTGCAAGATGAATAAAGTAAGGACATCATTATTTTTTTTCATTTACAAAAATTAATTTCATTTTGACTATGGGGTGCAATGAAGTTTTAAAAAGTTTTGGGGGTTGACTAAAATTAATTTGCTACCTAGGGGTAACTGAAATTTTTCCAATATCATTTTTTTTTAATAAAAAACAAGAAAAGAAAAATCTGTACAAGTTTCAGGGTTATTTTGCGAGGAGGGGTACGACAAAGAGGAGAGGAGGAATCGGAAAGGATCATAAAAGAGCATAAACAATGAAGTGAAGAATAGGGAACAAGCTTTCCTCCTTTACCTCTAATATCCGGTGCCCGCCAATGCCATGAAATGCCGCCATTTTGAAGCATAAAATAAACCGGTGCCTCTTTCTTTCTTTTTCTTTTTTTTGGTAAAGGTGCAAAAATACACATGCATTTTACTCCGAGGAGCGCCTAACACCAAATGTTTTTCTTAGGTGCAAAACTACACATAAACTTTCAAAAATAGTGCAAAACTACCATCACTGTTAGATTGCATTAACTGATGTTATTGACAATGTAAAAATACCAAAATGCCCCAAAATAAAAAATAAAAAAAATGAAGAACTGTATCGGCTGCAAAGACTTCTCACGTATAAGAGATGAGAACGACCAGGCACAAATACACTACTAGGGTTTTCCAAATCAAAATCAGTAACACTTATACATTGAAAAAATAGCAAAGTTCTCCAAAAAATGAGTCCCATAAGGTACCTATAGTTTATGTGCTTATTACATGCTTATATCTCAAATTGAGGTATAAGCATGTAATTTTTATTTATTTATTGTATTTATTTATATTTAAATTATGTCTTGCTTTCGAATTTTTTTTGCACTGAGATTTCAAATTAATTAGTTTCCATGATACCGATGTTACGTACAAATATTGTTTAATGCAGTACTTGAAACTAATTAATTTGAGAGATCGGGTGCAAAAAAATTTTCAGGAAGTAAAGATATAATTTAAATATAAATAAATAGAATATATAAAAAATATAAAATTACTTGCTTATACCTCAATTTAAGGTATAAGCATGTAATAAGCACATAAGTTATAAGCACCTTATGTGGACTCCCAAAAAATAGCATAATCAAACAAATACATGGCCGAGACAAAATTCCAAGATCTTATCCAAAACCTAAGCCGATCATCCGTTCGATGACAAGAATCAAAAGAGCAAGCGATTTTTTTTGTAAAAAAAATGAGATCAAAAGCTCAAGTGTTGGACAACAACAATGATTTTACATAACTAGATTCAAAATCCAAAACTAGATTCAAAACGACAATACCGAGATTCAAAGAAACAAAAAATGATTGTAAGGGAAACAGTTTTGAAATTGGGAGATGTTACCGAAATTGTGTACGATTTTGTGTGCTTCACCGTGCTTATTGAGGGGACCGCTACGATTTTGAAATTGGGAGATGTTATTCGAAATTATGATATTATTGGACGAAAAAATAATTTATGATCTTAAAAAATTATTTTGGGATCTTGAAGAAATATCCTACAGTATATTTTTAGTATCAATAAATACCCTAAAATGTTTTTTCAAGAACCTAAAATAATTTTTCAACATCATGAAATATTTTTTCAATACCAAAATGAGTATCATTTTAGTACTGTCATTATCTTAAAATATTTTTTCAAGAGTCTAAAATAATTTTTCAAGATGATGATGTATTTTTTCGCATACCCGATCAAGACATGAAGTATCTTTTTAGTACCATTCAATACTCGAAATATTTTTTAAGATCCCAAAATGATTTTTCAAGATGATGAAGTATTTTTCAGTATTATCTTTTTAGTACCGGTAAGACTCGAATTTTTTTTTCAGGAAAAAAAAAAGAAAAAAGAAAGAAGCACCAAACTTGTTTTATGCTTCAAGGTGTTCCGAGTATTGGAGGGCGAGGTAAAGGAGGAAAGCCTACTCCGAAGAATAGCAGGTTGAGACACCAAAAATCTATTGCGATGCTTAGTCCGTTACAAAATAATAACCGACCTAGACAAACCGATTGATCAGAATGACGGTGCCTTGTAAGGATTCTTCAGCCTGATGCCGTTGAAGAATGTGACATGATGGCAAAACACTCTGCAATAATTTCCAGATCAAGAGAATATATTTAACCCATGAGGAAATCGACCATAAGAATTTCCAAAAGGCATCCCTGGCCCCTCATTAATTTGCCTCAGACAAATGGAGAAACCATCTCTGACAGTAAATATGAACCAACCACATTACTAGTCCAGACAAGGTTGACCAGGAATGTTAATGAAGGAGGTAGGTTTCTTTAGTATGGACAAAGCAACATGAGGGGCACACAATGTGCTTATCACCGACTATTCTAACACTTGGGATTCCAAGCAAAAACAAGTCTCGCAATAGTTATCTGTTCTTCCTTCGTTGCGAATGTTGTATGTAGGGGCCACCACAAGGGGTGGTTGAGAGGCATTAAGGATCCATTGCCGCATTGCATTATAGGTAATCATAGATAAGATCCACATGCTATTTATCGATCCATGGTGAATTATAAGGCCGCTTGAAAATTGGAATTTTGATAAGGTCAATATGTTTCGATCTCAAAGTACTACCTACTAATTTTGAAATATCAAGTTTCACAATCAAGAGCTAATTAATCAAGAGGTGCATTGAGTTAAAAATGTAAAGGTTAAAATTACTCTAACTCGATGGATAATGGTTTTGGTTAGACTATAAGAAGTTACTCCCTACGGCCCCTATATATAAGGGCTTTCTTTTTTAATGGGTTTGTCTATCAATGTAAGGTCTCTTTTGAATTTGTTTCAATAATAAAAGTACTTTTCTCATTTTTTCTTCAATTAATTATTATACTACTCCTTCTAGTCCTTATTATAAGGCACTAATTAACAATTCTCACAAACCAATAAAAAAATTTAAAGTCAATAAAATTGTCCTACAATTTAAATAATTTCTAATATTACCCTTAATAATTGCACTAAACTCGAATATCATATTAATTATTACTCTCATCCACTACTCTTATTAATTAGGGGCATATATGGAAAAACATAATTAATGCTTCTTGGAAACAAGCAAGCACCTTATAAAAAGAATCAAATACACTTGCTAGTCAGTGCCTTATAATAAGGACCGAGGGAGTATATACATTCTCTTTCATCTTTTTTCTCATTATTACTCTCTTCACATCATTCAAAAATAGGGGCATTTTGAGGAAGAAATTAAATTTCTTACATAATTAGGGATAAGATATTGTTACTACCATTTTTTGTTACTACTACTTTTCCATGTTAGATCTCTACCTTTATAATTTTTCTCTTCTATTAAGATTCTGATCTAACGGTAGAAAAGTGCTAGTAACATTGGTAGTAACAAAAAATGGTAGAAACAATATCCTATCCCACATAATTATTATATTTAATTAGTCTCAACTGTTTTTTAGAATATTGGGATTCAATTGAAAAACTCTTATATATGGACGGGGAGTATGAATTTTAACCATAAACGACGCTTGCCAAAATCAATGCATAATACCTTTTTTTAAGAAAGGACTAAGACTTAACGTAAAACATGATGACTCAAGTTATAATTAGAAAGATATAATAAAGTTGAATTTTTAATTTGACTTGATGTAATAGAATATGAATCAAGTTAAAGGTAAAAATTTTCGAAAAGTAAGAGACCTTTAACTTCATGTAGAGCTTGTATTTAATTGGTAGTCAAAGTTCAAAAATCACCTTGTTTTGAAGTTATTCAGAAAAATGTTTT